>JAGMVL010000406.1:0-19839 GCA_019202695.1 Populus x sibirica
TTCCTAATTCAATATTGATATGCGTACGTTAGTGAAGGTTCGATTGGATTTGGTAGAAATCTTGAGCTTCTTTATTGGATCATCATTCACCTACTAGAGCATCTATGGAAGCTCTTTCGTTTTTCTCGTGGAGATTTCGAGGTGTTTGCGCTGAGGGACACCCAGCAGTTAATATTTCAGATTTCCATTATTAAATGATATATTTTAACTCAAATCTTTAATATATAACGAATGAGTTTAAAAGAAGAAGATGAGTGCCACCTTCTATTCTATATATATATATATATATTGGATTTCACTCGCACTATGCGAAGATTTGCAGATAAATCCAATGAATCTCCAAATGATAAATTAAAAAAGAAAAAGAAAAAAGAAGCCATGTTTAGAACGTTTCGTGTGCTTTATACATGGTGAGCTGGCACTATCTGCTCAATTGGTTGATGAGCGTGAAGCAATGGAGAGGAGGCTAAAGATCCCACTTCGAATAAGCTGAGCTGCCATAGTTGACTACCTGACATGACATAATTTGCGGTTCTATAAACTATTATAAAGGTTTATATGATGGAGAGAAGGTCCTCGCTCGTTTAAGGAAGAAAAGTAACGTGATAAAGGTGCTTTTGGGATTAGTTTTTCTTCTTCTTATTTTTTAATAAATAAAATTAGTGGAAGTGTTTCTATCTTCTAGCCTAATGCCTGCTAGTAGATTTAGCCTGGCATTAATTAGCCCTCAGCCTGAACAAAACCATCATGGAGTAACAATTAAGTATGACGCTACGTGATTAATTAAGCAACAACGTTAATGGGAGCACAACGAGCAGCATCCAAAAAAGATTGATATTTACTGCCTTTTTAGAGGGAGTTGTTAAAACATTAAGGTCAGCTAAAACAAATAAAATTATATAGCTACTTGCATATAATTACAAGGAGAAGGGCATAATTGAAAGTGAAAAGGGAAGAGGGAAAAAAAAACTATTCTTCAAAAAGAAAAAGCACGCAGTCATTTCCATCCTCAATTGCCCTTCCCATCATTTCCTAGAATTGCTTCCATGTGATATGCATCAAGTCATGTGAGAGCTTAAACAAGATATTATCTAATCAACAAACTGGAAGCTCAATTCCCTTTCTATCTAGACACCAAATGGGGGCATGTGCGCGGCACAATTTGCTGCAATAATTTAAAGTTACACAGCATATGGGTGTGATTCATGCCATGAAAAAACAGTGGGAAAACCCTGATTTTGGAAGCAAATTGAAGCTCAAATGGAGGCAGAGGCATCATAACGCATGGCAATGCATGGTGGTCCTGAGTCCTGGCACGTATAATTGTAGGGAGGAAATAGGGATTGGACTCTGTTGAAAAGGGGACGGAAACTTATAAGATGTCCCTTTTATTGATTCAGATGGTCCAAAAAGCTTTGCCCCACAACGAAACTTTTTTTTGTAAGTAATGCGAGAGAGAGAGAGAGAGAGAAGAGAGGGACAAAGAGGGTCATGGTCTACACTCAAGAAGAGGTCGAGGAGAAAAAAATGAAAGGGCGGAGCGAGGAAGGGAGTAGGAGTAAAGGACCACGTAAATGGTCGGTTGATATTCAGCATCCTATCTTCTGTAAAGGAGAGGCTTTGATTGGCCAATGGTGAACCTACGATGTGTCTTCATCTATTCAGATACCATGTCGTCGAAAGCTGGTCCAGGGTGAGACTTTGGAAGTGGCGCGTGTAAACTAAACCTCAATAAGCCAATGGCCATTTTCTACATTCAAGTAATGGTAGGAGGCTGAGAGGTAAAGATTGAGCTTCTCATCTAACCAAGACTTGAACGCTAGACCTCAGCTATGGATCCTGAAGCCCTGATATAGATGAGCGCTAAGAGCATGGCAGGTGACCATTCTTTATAATGCAAGAATGCAGACAATTAATTGACTTGTAGGCGTACTGGTTCTAAACCTGAAAGCCAGCATCAATGATTAGATGCACAGGATTCTGCCACTTCTACAGCGTTTTCCCGGTTACTATCAGTTCAATGTGGCCACCGTTTTTTCTATGAAGTAAATTATGTGAAATCCAGCTTGGGTGGTCCATTTTCATTTTCAAATGAGTTGATTGCGGGACGTTAAGAGTACGAAAATAGACCTGCTCGATTTTGATTTCAAGAAATATGCACCTGAGGAGGTGCTCAAATGTGTACATCCATTAAGATGCAAGCAAAACAAAGGCTAAGTTCTTACAGCAAAAGCTACGGGAGGACCTTGAAATAAAGCAGGGACCGAAGCACCAGCAACTTCGTTATCAAGTATGAACCAGCCGGCCTGAGGACATAATGGCACCCTGAGATAAACATAATCCTCCCAGCCTTGTGTTTAAGAACAGTACAGTTGTGAGGTAAGTGCGTGGTCCTGAGGACCATGCAGCTGCTCCCACATTGCCTGCGTACACTATCATTGTGGCTGACAACAGCTCAGAAGACACTAGATAACTAATTAAACTGGGCCAAAAAGATATCTCCAACAGTGCCATGACATACAAAATAACTACGCGGCATAAACTAGAGCTTGTGAGAACAAGGAAATGGGAATTTGAATAAATATCGAAAACAGAAGAATCTGGATTTCAAAGTTTATTTGATAAACTGATAGTCAAGTCCCAAAGGATCCAGCCTTCCAAACACACCACAGAAAGTTCAAGAAGTGACCGTATCGCAGAAACAATTTAACAACCAACACATGCATGTAGGCTCAATATGTACAAATTTACTCATTAATTCTTCTGCACTAGTCTGTTTTAGAGGAATAAAAGTAAAAGGAATTCAAAAGATCTGTTGAGCAGTCTACTTTATTAGGAGCACAAATAAAATCTACTCCGAACCTCCAAATGCAACTCAGATTAAAGTAAGTTGGGTACATCTAGAATTCGTGAGAGTAAATGGCTTGGACTAGTTATTCATTCTTTAACCAAATTTGGGTCATCATGAAAGGTTCTACACGCAATGTGTGCACATGTCATCCAAGACCTACCTCCCAGTGCAATACCTAGGTGAAAAATCTGGAAGAAGGCTTCCCCCACTGTGATCAGGATGATTGGTATGGAAACCAAATGAGGTTGGAACAATAGGCCTGCCACCGGCCATATTGCCACTTGATGCCCTTTCAAAGGTTGGGGCCAAACTCTTGTTAAGCTTCTGCATTTGGAAGGTCCAAACTAAATCAAAGCTGTTTCAAACAAGATTAAAGTTCAGCGTCAAAACACGTAACCTGTAGGAAATGTAAAAAGTTAGAAGAAATAACAACATGGCATATCCCCAGTGTACTGGTTGTCTCCAAGATAGATGGGAACTTGAGACACAGTTCATCATAAGGCAGATAACTGTGAGTTATTTCCTCTTCTTAGAGTACTAGAAAAACTTGCCATGGTCGATGTTTTATGACGGTGACTAGATCAAAGTGAGAACATATGATATGGATAAATAGGAAATATGCTTTTCTTCAGGAAATCAAGAGGTCAGAAGTTATAACAGAACGGAGCTAAACGGTTTAGTTGTGTGCATGGAGCAGGGCAGTGACGGTTTGAAGTTTTGCCATGAGACTTACTACTCATATCCCATTATTATTGGCCCTTTTGCGAAAAACACAAAATTTAAGAAAACTTCAATTGTTCATTAATTATCTGTTATCAACTGGAATCTAAAAGGTAGCATATTTAGGCTGAACTTTTCAATTTGTTCATTTGTTGCCTTTAAATAAAACAGAAAGGAAAAGAAGCTGGTACAGCTGCGTGCCTGGAGAAGATCAGAGGTTTTTTTGGGGAAGAGATAATTTGTACGCAATTTTCGCTATTTTCAAGAACCAGAGTTGGAAAATATATTTTCTGGAAGTTTTAGTCTACGTGCATCCATTCAATACTTCTATCTTTCTATTAGAAATAGAAAGTAAAACATGACATGATTATCTTAACAAAACCAATCCAATGGTTAATTGCCAAAAGAATATTAATAATTTTTTGTAACTTTCTACATAACTAAGCTTACAAGAATGTTAATGGAAAATATTACCTCTATCTCAATTATGTATGGGCATATTTATGGACAACCCTCATAAAAATGAAACATGACCCGAACAAGCGACCACACTAAGCTTAAGCCCTCAAACCGTGATCTGGGAAAGGTAGTGAACAGAGTATCAGTATCCATACCACTTACCACTTTATAGGTAACATTGACCCACCCATTGTAGCTCACAAATAAAGCAAACCAACTTTAGTTTCAGAAAGCATGATAGTCATATCCTAGCAAACTCCAATACACCTATTCTTTCAATGTTTTAACTGCAATCATACCCTCAATAGTTTTGGACAGATTTGTCACATTATTATCTTTGCATCATTTACGAACATGGCAATGACACTGCCAAGCATACATTGGAGCGCCCCACAAAAGTTTGCCAGAAGTTGATGCACCCCATGAAACCACACAAAGGTACCCCTAACTCTTTACCACTAATTCACAGGACAACATAATCTCATAATTATGTACTCATTTTCAAGATCAATCCATACACATATTTTCCCACTCATTTCCAATCCCTAATGCAGGTGTGGAACTCTCTACCAGTTATTTGTTTATAACAAGCAATCATATTCTGTACACTCCCAAACAAAGTTCGAGGAAGAACAATATCTGAGTTCAACTTCTTCAACGTAGCTGCAAGCAATACTCAAATAAACTTGTGAAAAGACAGACACAGCATTGTAAGTGATGGGCAGCATTTAGTAACATTCTTTCTAATGCAAGAAAATTTCCATCAGGACAGAAATCAAAGTTCATTAACCATTTTCCCAGATCATGAATTCATGGATTTTTTCACTACTTCAAACATGCAAATTAGAACTTGATGGGAACATTGATTATACATGGCTATCATGGCCCAATTAGGGGCAACTATTACACCGTCATGACATTTTAACCTGCGTGTTTGTTTTTCTCCGACACACCTCAACCACTCAGGTATCCTTTGCTAGCAACTCTAGAACAGAAAAGGTCCTACTGGAGCATCACCACTGTTACGACTTTCAAACTCATTTTATCTTTTTTCCTCCACATTGCTCATTAAAAAACAACATACTAGACAGCTCTCCTGGCATCTCTTCTTCATACAGTCTTCAACATTACTGCTAGGTTTTGAAGACAGAAACACTCTAAAGGATAACATCACCAACGTACCCTAACTCTATTTCCTCTGCAAAAAGCAATAAAAAAAATTTAAAAGAAAGCACAGACTACCCATCTACAATTCCACGAGCATCATTTAAAAAAAAAAAAGAACTAAAATGTCTAATCAAAGTTTTACCACAACAAGCCCTATTGTGTAAACGAAATCACTAAATTCTAATTACTACTAACATTAGCAAATTAACCTCCCAGTTTTTATGACTGACCTTGCTTTAAAATCACGCATCACTGTCATCATCATCCATCATCAGCAGCAGCAATAGCAACTCCAGGATGCACAACTTTTCTTCGCGTCCTCGATGGTAAAATATTATTCATATCAACTTCAGCCAATGGATCCTCCTCCTCTGCCTCCTCACTATCATCGCCACCCTCTAATTCACTCCATCGTCATCGTCTCTCGTCTCCTTCTTCAATCAATATCCCTTTTCCTTTCCTGTCTGCACCGCTTCCTCCTGTTCTCTTCTTCATCCTCATAATCACCATCTTCCTCTTCTATCTTCATCTTCATCTTCATCTTCTCCTTCTTGTACGGTGTCGTTTTGGTTATCGATTGAAGGTTCTAGAGTTTGCTAGTTCTCAGTGAGTTTCTCTCGGATGATTGGTGAATTGTTTGCGAGTGAATCGATTTTTTGCGATTTGTTGAGTGATTACCATCTTCATCTTCTCCTTCTTGTACGTTGTCGTTTTGGCTATCGATTGAAGGTTCTAGAGTTCGCGAGTTCTCAGTGAGTTTCTCTGGATGATTGGTGAATTGTTGGAGAGTGAGTCGATTTTTTGCGATTTGTTGTGGTGATTGTCTTGTTCTTGATCGTTTTTCAGGAATTGGGTCGTTCGAGTTTGCGTTTTTGTAGGTAATGTGGGTTCGTTTTGGGTTTCGGTTTCTGCCATTGTTTGGTTTTTGTTTGGGTTTATTGAAGAAAATTAGGGTTTACGGTAAGGGGAGAGTTTTTAGTAGGTAGTAAGTAGTGAATAAAAGAAAGGAGGGCTTCATTATTAGTTTCTTCTATTGACAAGATTTTATTTATGACACCCGAGTTTTGTGTTTTTTTCAATTACACACCTCAAATATCTAGTTTCTACTTGGGCCACACTATTTGAAACATAAATTCATAGTTTGCAACTGAGCCACAAAATCGACAAATTATGATCGAAGGACAAAAATTTGGACCAGGATGAAAAAAAATAAAGAAGGGAGAAAAACTTCCGGTGTGACGTGAGGTTGACGATGTTGCGATTAAAAAACAGTGCAACCAGTCGACTTTTGTTTTTTTACTAAAATAGCGTATAGTTTTGATTTTAAAAATAGCATTGACTCAGGCGACAGATGATTCAATCAATTTCTGAAACAGGGCCTTGAAGCCAAGACTGACCACCAAACCAGGTCTCAAAGACTATGGTAAAACAATAAATTCTAGATTGTCAGTAATGTTTTAACAGTGTCATTGAGCTAAGTTTAATGATTTAAATTTGAAATGTTTTTTGTTTGACACATTTGCTTAAAATAAATTTTGAATTAAATTAAATGAGATTTTCTTATGATATTATCGATAAATAAATTAAAAATAAATCAAATTCATCCTAACCTACCATGGCTTATACATGTAATTCAAATTGAACTTAATCTTTAGACTTAGGATTAGTATAATAACCATTGAGCTATGATATAATGTTATTATCAAATATAATTAAAAATGTATATTAACTAGATTTATTATTTATGTGAACAGTTAAATCAACTATATTAAACCAACATGTAATAAAAACTAAGGCATTCTAGATTTAAAAAAAATGCAAAGAATAGAATTAGTAATACTCGGTCTTTTCAAAATAAAATTTAAATTGATTTTTTAAAATTCAAAAAAATATTATTTTTTGTAAAAAATATTAAAATAACTTTATTTTAATTCAATCCAAGTAAAATATCATTAGCATGGTTTTTCGATGAAGTACGGTAAGATTATGAGAGGTTCGCTCGTTTACATCTTTAAGCAATAAAGTTGTTCGTTTTAATATTTTCAACCCACTTTATATATGGATTTTCTATCATAAGACACAAGTTTTGTGCCGTGAATTATAAAACAAAATCATCATTAATCCAGTTCAGTGGGATCCAAACAAAAAAACTCATGTCATAGGACCAACCTAAGTTACGAGTTGAGAGGATCAATTTGAATCAACTCTAAAAATTTATTTTTAAAAGGATAAAACAATATCGCTTTGATTATTTTTTTAAAAAAAAGTTGATAGGTTGAGGGCTGGTTTTGACAAAATCAGGCTCGAGTCGATCAAGATAACAGGGTTTTTCCTTCTATATTTTCTTCGACCCAGACCACCGCAGGACGGGATCGACCAGCGTTTTTACAACTACGCAATCAAGAAGAGCATAAAAATTTGCATATCCATATAGAAGAACGAAGTAGCAAACGTAGAATGACTCCCAAGAAAGAGAAATAACAGCTGCTTTGCAAACAGAGAAAGAATGGAGACCCGTATCCAATGCTACATTGATCAGCAAGAAATCAAGAGAGAACTGACTTCATAATCTGTAAAGCCTAGGGAAAATGAAATAGCCATCCACGAGAAACTTCTATCTTAAGGCCTGCTAAGTGCTAACACAAACTATACAGTGGGAGTGACAGAGCTTAAATGTGTATAAGCTCAATGCACCAATAACAAGTATAATCGCAATGAGCATCCCAAAAATAAGACTAATGTTGTTATAAAGTGCTATCAAATCCTTCCCAGTCCCAGGATCTCTGGGTGAATCTGCGGTTCCAAAAAATCAAGAATCTAATCACTCCATATAAAACTGAACTTCTACCTTTTAAACAAGTATATTTTATAGCAGTGAGATCTCTATTGATTATGCTAAACCGTAAAGCAACTAGTTCATAATAGATGGCCTAAAGCTGCGAGTTGGACAACGGAAGCAGGTTGCTGTTCCGCTCAGAAGTTAAACTAAGACCTAACAATGATATCATCTCAAGAGCCAATGCATGAATGACATTTCCGAAACTCAAAATATTCAGTACCAAAGAGGTTAGATAAATCTAAACAGCTGACATATATAACATTTCATATACACTACATGCTTGTAAAAAACATCTGCCGAAAAAATCAAATCCTTCAGTTCAAAACGAGAATATCGACATTTTTCAGAAAAGCAATATTCAACTTAACTTTAACATGCTTAGAGGAACCCTGGCAAATGCACTTATACAAATTTAAATTACTTAAAGCAACTTTCTAACATAACCTTTGCATTTGGTGAAGCTCTAGGGTAGGACAAGAATGCTTGGGTCAGTTCAAGTAATTCCATTAATTCCTGTGCCTCAACAGACATCCAAGTGCGATTTACATCATCTCTCTGTGCATGTATAATCATCTTCTCCAGCACCTTGGCATTCTTGAGCAGAAACTGCACCCATTGATCAACTACAAGTTTCAAACTTGAACAACTTGTGTCAAATCCAAAAATCTCCACACTCTTGAGATGCAGCACTAAACATTTGAAAATCCTCTGATTATATAAACTCCAGTATTCCTCTCCATCAAAACTATAATATTTATAAAAAGACCTGTCAAGCTCAAACTGAAGATGAACATTGTATTAGACAACTTAATTTTTAATTGGCATGCAGTAGTGTGGTGATGATTCTAGCATAAATAATTTCAACTGATCTATGTACTACTTTGGAATTTTTTAACTTAAAATGTTAGTTGTAGCAAAGACTTGATGACACAGTGAGAGGACAGTGCAGATTCATTATACCAAGACCAAAATAACATGATAAACAAAAGAAAATGGAGATCGAAAGGAAACCTATCAAAGTTCCAAACCAAAGCTAGATTGACAAGAAGAGAGATAAACTAGTGAGATTGTGATAGAAAAACACCTCAAAATTGTTGGAGGGCATCAAGTTGATAATTAATTTCTGCAGATTAGGTGAACTTTGTAGCAAGCTTGCAATCCCAGGAAGGTCCCATTTGTTGATCTTCTTGTTCAGTGTTAGATACTTGCATGCTGAAGTTGGAGAAGACAGACCCTTCACCTCTGATATAGATGAGAACCTTGAGAGGTAAGAAAAAAAGAAAAAGAAAGGGACTCAGAAAGTATCATGGTGGTTAAATAAGATGTCATGGGGATATTCTATCTTAAATAGGTCGTTGACAAATAATATTATCCAATAATGAATAATAATGGGCGATCAGTAAGTCAACACTTGGTGAAAAGGGGGCTTCAAAACATTTATAATGTTGTCACAAAAAGCAGATGAGGGGACCTCAAGAACAAGCAAGAAAATACCCTTTATAAAGTTTTTTACATAAATAGATGCAATCAATTAAATTGATACATCCAACAGAAAGTATAACGATTGCACAGAAGTTTGAATAACAAACTTCATGAGTTGCATGAATAAACAGTATGTATTTCTTTTATTCACAAAAAAAACCTTAACAATAGATGCTGTTACAGAAGTACTCCATAAAAAAATTCAAGTCTTGACTTGCTTGAAACAGAATTCTTGAAGCTGTAGCCATTTTACCATTTATTATAGAATTTAAAATCTCTTTGATTATGTCAAGGTTAATGCTTAATGTGCTCATCCATCACTATGAATGAACTAATTAAAGAATTAGAGCAATCATCATGCTAAGGGCATTTTATGCAAATTAACATCATTCCATGAAGAGCGAGAGAGAGAGCGAGGGAGAGCAACTAAAACCCCCAAAAGTCCTAACTTGTTTTGATGGTTTCATTTAAAATCATAGATTTCTCCACTATATCAGAAGCAAGGCCATTCAGATTTCAAAATACAGCAAATGTAAACAGATGATAAATCATGAAAGAGTGAACAGACAAATAGAGCAGCTAACGTAAAACAAAGAAACACCTCGCTAGTTTTATCTGACAAAATGCATAAGCAACATATTGCGTCAGAAACTTACCTGAAGACACCAAGTTCCAATTGTAAGTTTCTCAACATGCTGTAATTTTTCAAGTAGGTCATGCAACACGCTGCGATGTGCACTATACCAATTGCTTCTGCAACCATGGCTACAACTTTTCATCCGATTACCAATATTAGCTTCTACCAAAGATGAAACATCTAGCAGTATATAATTCGCCTCTATGCATATACCCTGCTAAAGTTAAGGATAGAAGATTAGGACCTTTAATCGTGACCACAAAATCACCAAATTTATCCTCAGGACCCCAGGAACCATCCACCACTAGATCTTTTAAACTTGAACTGAAATTAGTATTAATCTGATCAAAGCCACAACACTGATTCAATTTCAAGTACTCAAGTAAGGAGCAGCCTAAAAAAATGTTTTTAATCATCTCATTGGATAACCAGCTATATGAGATGGATAAAACCTTCAATGACATCCAAGAAACTTGCTTCAGCTTACTAGGAGAGAAAGCACAGAATCTTAGACTCAGTTTCTCTGCAGGGATATTGCTGTACAAAAAAATTAGGCAAGTAATAATAGTCAGGATCATCAGCAATTTCTCTATGAAACTCCAAACAAAGCTCCTCCACCTTGAGACGTACAGCAAAGTCCACCCACGAGTCAACTTGAGCCTTGAAACATTCAGTGAACTCAAACTCCACAAGGAACTTCTTCACCTTTGGGGAGCAGTAGTGCATCAGAGCTTTGTCAACGAAGACAGCAAAATTTTCAGCTTCTTGAGAGCAAGAACATTCACGGCGAAATATGAGATTTGGCACTAAAGTCCAAATAGAGACCCACCGCTTTGATAATATGCATGTTTTGATCGCATCATCAGCAGGCAAGAAAAGAGAGGATGTGTTGGATGATGGGATCAGGTAGATTGCTAATGCGGTCTACTTTTTGGCACTCCCTTGTTTTGACATGACCTTGGCCTTTTCAGAGGATTGTTTTTTAGATTCGGTGTCCTGTAAAAAGTCGTTGAATCCCAGATTGTGGCATTCACTGAGCTCTCACTAGGCTGCCTCATGATTATAATCCTGGTTCGAGAACAAGTTATGCTTCTAAGTACTTAACCTCTTCCTGTCTGAAAGAACAGATAACATAATCATTGGCATAATTGCCAGGAATAATATAGAAAACAAAGTTTTCAAATCATGCCACTTTATTTTTTTTATTTTTTATTTATAAAGAAACATGGAAAATAGAATCACATCAACCCTCGACCGATTCAATAAGAAAATTGGACCCTTTCCACTTTCACGTTTCACCTCAAGATTCAAGAACAGTCAAAAGGGTTTGCTTGGATTTAACATAAATCCCAGTATGTTATTCAAGTGCAAATTCTATTATTATCTCCTAAATTCCCCAAAATCTAAAAGAAAGAGAAAAAAAGCAAAATTTTCTCCAAGTTTAAAAAATTCCTATGCCCCAGCAGTTTCTCAACAACCAAACAGACCAGGCAGAAAAAAAAAAAGATCAAACCTAACCATCAAACACAAGCAGCAGCACAAAAGAAACGACTAAGTGTTTGAATAACAGTAAAAAAATGGTGGAGTTATAACAAGTACGTTGCAGACCTGACGTTTTTTTGGCCCCGCTTACGATGGCCCTGGCTCGTTGATCGTCGAAGAAGAACGTTTCATATTTGGAGGGTTGTCGTTTTATTGATGTTTTTTGGGAGATTAGAAAAAAGAGAGATCAGTTTGACAGACTGAAAATTTGCACGAGAAAGAAGAAGAAACCGAAGTGAAGTGAAGTAGTGGGATGGAACACGAATTTATTTTTCATGGTATAAACACAGCACACATGGTAGTCTTGACTCTTGATGGCCACAGTATGAGTTAAAAGTTACATAAAAAGTTTCAAAATTAGAATTAGGATCAGGATTAGGATTAGAGTGAGCTATTTGATCAGCTCTACATCGCGGCTTCAATATTTATCTTTTTATATATATATATATATATATCCAGAACAGTATGTTATAAAAAAAATTAAAAAAATCATTGACAATAAATAAAGACAAAAATAGAAAATTTAATAGACATATATATATATATATATATATATATATATATTAAGATATCTGGGTATTGTAACACATGCTTTTAACTCGATTATATTGAATGAATTTGTTATTAAAATCAAATTTTTATTTAATCAAATAATAATATAAAAAATAGAAAAATTAATAGACATATATAGATTAAGATATCTCGACATTGTAACACTGCGCTTTAACTTGAGTATGTTGAATGAATTTGTTATTAAAATCAAATTTTTATTTAATCAAATGATAATATAAATAAATATACATGAAATTAATGGAATAAAATAAAAAAATACTATATAAGATTACATACATTTATATAAAAACATAAAAAAATGATTAGATGAATTAGAATAATTACATCAAAAATTAAATACATATAAAATATCTAAAAAAATAATTGTTATGTAAAAGAAGCTATATAAACAAAATAAAAAGAGAATATGTAACAATTTAAACACAAATTTTTTTTTTAAAATACATTTAAAAAACATCAATAAAAAAAACAAATTTAAAAGAAAACAAAAAAGATAGGGCGCTACTAAGCCTAGCAAGCCAGGCTAAATTGTCTAGCCTACTTAGTAAGGGCACCTGCGCTTGGGCCTTTAAAATTTTTTTAATGGTAGATAGAGCAAATAAAATGTCATCCACCCCATTATTTTTTTAAAAACAAATAAAAATCGGGGCTAGAGGTTTTTTAACTAGAAAACCCAATTTCCAACCCATTTGTTTTTACCAAAAAAAAACCCTACAAAACACTATAAAACCTTGTTAAACGAATCCATGACCTCAAAAAAACCATCTCAAAACTCAAAATCAAAAATCTTCTTAGATTTATATATATATTTTAGGCATTTTCAAAGGTAAAAAAACATCTAAGTTGAACTTCTCTTGTCATATGGAACCACTTGACACGAGAGATCAACCATTTTTTTATTCGGAGTCAAATGTCAAGACATCTTTCTCTTTATCACTAGAAACTAATGAATTTCTCTCTCCTTTCTCAAACTAGGAATTAAAAAAAAGAAAAAAACAACAACGTTTTGAAAATTAATTTATGCTTAAACTTCAAAAAATGGAGGGACTCAATTGTTATAATTAGTAAAGAATGGGGACTAAGTTGAAGGTCGAGGGGGAGTCTAAAACAACACCCCTCTTCTTCACGTATTTCATTTTAGTCCTTCGTCTTTTAGTTTCCACCTTTACTTAACAATTTTAGCCAAATTAGCCTCCGATTAGGCCTTAAAGGGCAAAGTTAAGAAAAAAAGATGAAAAAAAAAACAAATAGATTTAATGAATTAACAATGCTCATGAGTCTTAGTCCACAAATGCCTGGAGAAACCGTGTTTCTCCATGCCTTTTGATGTTGTAATTAGAATTTGTGCTAGGAATACAAACAAAATAGGAAAAATACTAGGGCTTTGGTGATTACTAAAAACGCCATTGGTGTTTTTTTATTATTTTCACTTTTTGCTTTTTTTTTTGTTCTTTAAGTTTCTATAGTCCTTTGGTTTTGTTTGTTATATCCCACATCGACGGGTGAGGGTTTGGTAGGGCCGGCCTTATTAGTAGTGGCGGTTGCTAACATGTTGTTCTCCCCCCACGCGTTTTGGGGTGTCGGGCTCGAGAAGTGAAGGCTCGAAAATCGTCACCAAGAACAAAACCAGTGACCCGGCGGTAAGGCCAAGCGAAGACAATAAATGATAATGTTGGTAGAAATTTGTTACAATTTATTTCTATTATCATACTTTTTGTTTTTTAATTCAATACTTTCACAATAAGGAATTGATATTGGGACCGATAATTTGATTTGGTTAGTTTAGTATGAGGTTCTTTAGCGGTGTAAAAAAACATCATGATGTGTGAGGCGAGCGTGATTTTGTGAAAACAATGGTTAAGTTTTTTAAATTATTGAGAATAAAGGGATTGGAATTGAAATTGATGAAAAAAAAATGCACACTTTTCTTTTATATAGAAGAGATCAAACACAATAATCGACGAAGAAAAGAAAAAGAAGGAAAATAAACAAAAAGAAGAATGAGTTGTGAAGCCATGCTAGATCACGTGGTCACCTTATACGAGCCTTAAAATGAAGCCCCCATCGAGATGATTCAAATGACACCAAGGAAGGTTGGCATGGAAGCTCAGTGAAGCCACACACGCCTCCATTAAGCTTATATGACTTTCCTCACACACATTGGTGGGTATGGTACAATGCCATACATTTTCACCCATCATTCAATTTAGTGTTTTATTCTTTAGTAATTCTTCAACTCTATTCTGAATTTCATCATAACTAAGCCCAATAAAGACCCAACCAAGAAAAAAACCGAGCAAAAAAAAAAAAAAGACAAATGGCACTGTCAATATGGTAAAATTTGGCTACAACAAAGAACCTAAAAAAGAGAAAAACATATCATCATGCTTAGAGAATTTATTGCCATGCCCAACTAAAGTCATAACACATGTTATAGGTTGGGCAAGTTTACCGGTTTAACCCAGGTCACTCAAAAATATATTTTCAAAATTTTTTGTTATAAAAAAATGTTAAATAAACATTTTTAAAATAATTTTTCTTTAAAAAATCCAAAAGAAATTTTCTTTAGGTCAATCGATTTGCAAATGCACCCACAAAATTCGGTTAGGTCACTTTCGGTCAACTCTCACAAAGTTTGTTTTGAAACTTGATTGGATCCGGTGAACCAGCGGGTCCCTTTAGACTTAAAGTAGTTTGGTAACATTATTTGAAAAGTTGCAGGGGATAAAGCAGCAAAAAGCAATTAACTAGTTATTTATATAATATATATATAGATATATGGTTCAACTTATTTGTATTAGGAGTTAATTAAATTAATCTAATTATTTACAATAATATTCATAATTTTGATTTAATTTCTTACATAATTTTAGTTATTTTACTTAAAAAAAACAATTCAGTCAAATTGATTTTGATTTTAGAAACTAAAACTGAAAGAAAATTGAACTGAAACTAATTAAATTGAAAAAAACTCATTAAATAAGAAAGGTGTATTAAATCAAACAAAATTAGCCAAAATAAAAGGTTTATGAATTAAATTTAACATTTGGTTTAAAAATTTAAAACAAACCAAACTAAAATAAGATTTAAAATTTGAAACAGATAGCCAAAATAAAAGGTTTTAAATGCTCATCTCTAGTCTTTATAATATTATTTTAAGTTATTATAAATTTTTTCATCTCAATACATCCTTAGGTTAAGATAAAAAAAATGGTTATATGAATTAATACAAATGAAATCTCATGAAGGTGCAAAAACATATTTCATTAAGAAAATAAAATAAATTTTAATTATTTCAAAAGTTTAAGCAGAAAAAATAGTTTTTTTTAATTTCTTAAATTATCTCTAAAATTAATTTCTGTTAATTTTGGAATTTTTTATTTGTTCAACATTTTCTTTTTACTTTTTGGAGTTATTTTGGAATTTTATCATTTGTTAAACATTTTAAAAATATATATTTTCCTAAAGAATAATTGTAATTTTTTTCAATAGGAAAGCGTTTTTGAATTTAAGAATATTTTAATTCTTTAAACATATTCCAAGATTTTATTTATGCAAAAAAATATTTTATAAATTAAATTTTCTTTTTTAAATTGTAATGATTGATAATTGTAGGAATTGTTTTTATCTCGTAAGATTTTTAAACTTTGGATTTTTTTCGAGAAATATAATTGTTTTGTTCTAAAAACATTTGAAAAAAAAAACTAAATTTGTAGTAATTAATGTGTTTATTCTTTGACTTCTTATAAAAACTTTAATTTGTAGTAATTTTACAATCTAATGTAATTTAGTTGAGTTAAATTGAAATGACTAAATTTGACTATGTTTTTCACAAGCATGGATTCTTTCTAAGAGTTTTATAAACTCAAGGACACAATATGTGAGTTTTGGCAATTTGCGAGCATCGATCTGCACTAGTTTTATCTGGAGAGTCTTGACATCTAATATTTAATTTTAACCTTCGTTTATTAATGGATTCCATACACTATGAAATTTTTCATCAAGGCAGAGTTTCAATTAGAATATTCAATTGTTTAGTTAGTAGATAAAAATAATAGAAATATAGCTAAAATACATGGCTAAAATTGGAGAGAAAAGAAAGAAAGAAAGATAATACTAGATAAATATAATATAAACGAGTTGGCATGCCATGTGGCTAGCAGCGTTTTATAGAAAAAATATCTATAATGGTATTATAATTGTGGATTGATGCTAGATAAACTAATATTTTATGAGGAAAAAAAATTATAAAAATATGAGAAATTTGAGTATTGGAAGGCATAGGATCAAGATTTGTAGCTAGTCTTGATGGCCCAGGTGTTAACGTACCAAGCGAGCAAATATAAGTTTCATTTTTCTTGTTGTGATGAAATATATGGAGAATCTTGCTCATTATTTAGTGCATATGATGATTGCAAGTCTTGTCGTCGAGTAGTCATGTATGTATAAAATCTAGTTAAAAAAAAACAAAACATTGAAAAAAGCTTAACATGAAATTAGATAAAGAAATGGTGAAGGAAAAAGCGATAAAAAATTTGAGCTAAGACTTGGGAGACGAGAAACAACGGCATGATAGGTATAAAATCAATAATTAAAGTTGCATATA
This sequence comes from Populus x sibirica, assembly GCA_019202695.1. Lineage (NCBI taxonomy): Eukaryota > Viridiplantae > Streptophyta > Magnoliopsida > Malpighiales > Salicaceae > Populus > Populus x sibirica. The sequence continues at coordinate 16,877 of JAGMVL010000406.1, forward strand.
CGTAAGGGTTTTATATTAATTAGAAAATTTTTGTTTTTTTTATTTAAATTTTTAATATTGGATTTACTTTTTATTTAATATCAGGATGGATTAACTTAGTTGATTTTTTTTTCTTTTTCTTAATAAATTTTTTTCTAATTGCATCATTTATATTGGCTTGATTTAAAATTAGATTTCATGATTAATTTTTTTTACTTTGCATTATATTATCTTGATCAATGATTTGAGAATAATGTTCAAAGCGTGAACTGAATTGACTTGATTTTGTTTGTGGTTTTTTCCCTTATTCCAAAAGTCAACACTTGAAAGTTAATTGAGTATTGAGCTTTGTAATTTGTTTTGATATGATTTTTATGGAGATATCTTGGCCTTAAGATTAAGGTTGTTGGTTTGGACATTTGAACCCTAGTTAAAAAAGTTTTTTTTTTTAATTTTTTTAAAATTATCTCGGTTTTTCATGACCAAGCTCATGTGTTCTTAAACATTGGATTTGTATTTTAATAGGTTGTTCTCATTTCATGATTGAAGTCATAAGTTTATCGGGTTAACTAAGCGCAACAATAAATTAGCCAAAAAAACCTGCATTGAGAAAAGATTAAAGTTACAAGCACAATAATGCATCAACAAAATCAGACGTATCAAATATTTATTTTCTATTTTTTTGTTATTCTCTAAAAAACATTGTAGGAGTATGATACATTATCTTGATGAACGGTATCTCGATAGGAAAAAATCATCTTGCATAGTCCTTGACAATTGACCCCCGAAACAAAAAACAAAGATCAAATTCCAAACAAAACAAATGAGCAACGTAGATAATTGAAAAAAAAATTAATCTATTTCTCTACCTAGAATGTTTATTTTATTTCTCAAAGCAACTTTTAAAAAGTTAGACAACAATAAAATAAGCTCAATAATATGAATATTACTATGAACAGAAAGCTACGGCACATCAACATTTATAGTAAAACACAACCAAAAAATTAAATAAGAAAAAAACAAAAAATGTCAATATATGCTTTCTCAACATTACATGACAGCCGGTGTATATATACAAACATCATAATGAAGTGAAGAACAATAAATCCTAAAAATAAAAATAAAAAAGTTTTTGAAAAATCTAACTAATAGAGCAAGTTTAATGTACGGCTTAACTTAAAACAACCACAACATAAATTTCCTAGAGGTGATTAAAAGAAAATAATTGCTACTAAAGATATGATAAAAGCATTAAAAAGCAATCAGTGACTCTACCTACGATGATCTAATTGTGTAAACTTGACACTTTATTTTCATAACCCAATTAAAAGCGCTCACTTGTTTCTTTTTTACCTCTTAATATATAACCCAAATAAACACACTCTTTTACAACCTAAGAAATGATAATACAACTACAACCTAACTTAAAAAAATCACAGGACATGTGATTAAATAACCATCAAAAGATTGTTTTTCTTGCCGAAGTGAATTAAACACACGTACAATCATCATCGATCGGAGCTCAACAACATGTAGTAATGGCAACAATATTCACCACAAAAAAAGCATTTAAAACTCTCGAGACCCCATCTTAGTTAAGGATGTACTGTTTTCCCGCAAGCCACTGGCATACATTCTTGTTTCTTAAATTCCAAGTTTCAAATGCAACAATCCTTCTCTTTATTAGTCTTTTCAACCCACCAAACACGCAATTCAAATAGCACTTGTTTCACTAATGAAGTATTTTTTAATAGAACTTAGAATATCTATTTACACGGGTGAACTTGCAGCCATTTTTTCTTTTGTTCCCCAAGAAACAAACCAAAACAAAAAATTGAATTTCTTACTTATAGGCTTAATTAGCAAATACCAAGCTAATTAATCTACCAACTTAAAAAAGGTTGGCCTAAAATGCTCATTGACTTCTAAATTTTTTTTATAAAGAAATATGTGCAGGTAACGCTCGATTAAAATGAAACTTGTGTGGCCAATACATAAATTTTTAACGAACCTAAAATATTGACTTTCCGGATGAAATGAAGTTAATTAATGTTTTTGCCTAAAGGCTAGCCTAATATGCTAATCCGGCAAGCGATTAGAAGAAAATGATTTTAGCCATAGAATCCCTGACAGGTTAAATTACACAGCACATAAAAAAGAACACCCGAAACGGCGAAAACAATGGTGTATAATGTGGCGTAAAAGAAATAGCATTTGAGATAATACAAATAATTAAAATGGTCAACCTAAAAAGCTAAGGTTTCAAAGTTGCTTGAGGGCCAAGGATCCTTTGATTAATTAAAGACCATTAGGATTATCCAAGCTTTAAACTCTGTCAACATTCAAATAAAATATAAAAAACATGAATATAATAATTTGAACATTTCAGCATCACCCCATTTTAGTCACTTATAAGGTTGAGTTCATGTATACAGGTCATTATGGAGGAAAGGAGCTGAGACATGAGAGGATTATTGCGATTCACATTCGATGTCACAGCCTCGCTGTCCAGCTAATAACCTCATATTTATCTTCTCTTTCACATTCGGTTCACAAGCGACTCCTGCTTCTTGCTAGGGCCTCCTATCTTTTGTTATCTCCTTGTAGATTAAATTGTCAAAATTCTAAGACCTTATTAAGACGATTGTTTATTCAATTAAGAAGAAGAAGAAGCGAAAGTGAGTGGGTCCATCCATAAAGCGATTTAAACACGATCTTCATATGGCGCTTAACTTCCTCTTAATTAAACTATTATAATCATATCTCAACAAAATTAGCACCCGTCTTTTCCACCATTCACTTTTTTTTCCTTTTTATCGACTAACAACTTTGGCGTGTTTTTTTCCCTTATTATAAGTTGCTCCTACATGTCATTATACCCCCATGCATATGCATGATTCTATTTACGTCATGTTAATACCTATTTATCCCATTCATTTGCGTCAATGTACTGGCATTTAAAATGTGAAAACAATAAGGTATAT
>JAGMVL010000952.1:0-31372 GCA_019202695.1 Populus x sibirica
CCTGGGCCTGGCCCTGAGCCTGGGCCTGGCCTGGGCCTGGGCCTGGGCCTGGGCCTGGGCCTGGGCCTAGGCCTGGGCCTAGGCCTGGGCCTGGGCCTGGGCCTGGGCCTGGGCCTGGGCCTGGGCCTGGGCCTGGGCCTGGGCCTGGGCCTGAGCCTGGGCCTGGGCCTGGGCCTGAGCCTGGGCCTGGGCCTGGGCCTGGGCCTGGGCCTGGGCCTGGGCCTGGGCCTGGGCCTCCTGGGCCTGGGCCTGGGCCTGGGCCTGGGCCTAGGCCCTGGGCCTGGGCCTGGGCCTGGGCCTGGGCCTGGGCCTGGGCCTGGGCCTAGGCCTGGGCCTAGGCCTGGGCCTGGGCCTGGGCCTGGGCCTGGGCCTGGGCCTGGGCCTGGGCCTGGGCCTGGGCCTGGGCCTGGGCCTGGGCCTGGGCCTGGGCCTGAGCCTGGGCCTGGGCCTGGGCCTGGGCCTGGGCCTGGGCCTGGGCCTGGGCCTGGGCCTGGGCCTGGGCCTGGGCCTGGGCCTGGGCCTGGGCCTGGGCCTGGGCCTGGGCCTGGGCCTGGGCCTGGGCCTGGGCCTGAGCCTGGGCCTGGGCCTGGGCCTGGGCCTGGGCCTGGGCCTGGGCCTGGGCCTGGGCCTGGGCCTGGGCCTGGGCCTAGGCCTGGGCCTGGGCCTGGGCCTGGGCCTGGGCCTGGGCCTGGGCCTGGGCCTGGGCCTGGGCCTGGACCTGGGCCTGGGCCTGGGCCTGGGCCTGGGCCTGGGCCTGGGCCTGGGCCTGGGCCTGGGCCTGGGCCTGGGCCTGGGCCTGGGCCTGGGCCTGGGCCTGGGCCTGGGCCTGGGCCTGGGCCTGGCCCTGGGCCTGGGCCTGGGCCTGGGCCTGGGCCTGGGCCTGGGCCTGGGCCTGGGCCTGGGCCTGGGCCTGGGCCTGGGCCTGGGCCTGGGCCTGGGCCTAGGCCTGGGCCTGGGCCTGGGCCTGGGCCTGGGCCTGGGCCTGGGCCTGAGCCTGGGCCTGGGCCTGGGCCTGGGCCTGGGCCTGGGCCTGGGCCTGGGCCTGGGCCTGGGCCTAGGCCTGGGCCTGGGCCTGGGCCTGGGCCTGGGCCTGGGCCCTGGGCCTGGGCCTGGGCCTGGGCCTGGGCCTGGGCCTGGGCCTGGGCCTGGGCCTGGGCCTGGGCCTGGGCCTGGGCCTGGGCCTGGGCCTGGGCCTGGGCCTGGGCCTGGGCCTGGGCCTGGGCCTGGGCCTGGGCCTGGGCCTGGGCCTGGCCTGGGCCTGGGCCTGGGCCTGGCCCTGGGCCTGGGCCTGGGCCTGGGCCTGGGCCTGGGCCTGGGCCTGGGCCTGGGCCTGGGCCTAGGCCTGGGCCTGGGCCTGGGCCTGGGCCTGGGCCTGGGCCTGGGCCTGGGCCTGGGCCTGGGCCTGGCCTGGGCCTGGGCCTGGGCCTGGGCCTGGGCCTAGGCCTGGGCCTGGGCCCTGGGCCTGGGCCTGGGCCTGGGCCTGGGCCTGGGCCTAGGCCTGGGCCTGGGCCTGGGCCTAGGCCTGGGCCCTGGGCCTGGGCCTGGGCCTGGGCCTGGGCCTGGGCCTGGGCCTGGGCCTGGGCCTGGGCCTGGGCCTGGGCCTGGGCCTGGGCCTGGGCCCTGGGCTGGGCCTGGGCCTGGGCCTGGGCCTGGGCCTGGGCCTGGGCCTGGGCCTGGGCCTGGGCCTGGGCCTGGGCCTGGGCCTGGGCCTGGCCTGGGCCTGGGCTGGGCCTGGGCCTGGGCCTGGGCCTGGGCCTGGGCCTGGGCCTGGGCCTGGGCCTGGGCCTGGGCCTGGGCCTGGGCCTGGGCCCTGGGCCTGGGCCTGGGCCTGCCTGGGCCTGGGCCTGGGGCCTGGGCCTGGGCCTGGGCCTGGGCCTGGGCCTGGGCCTGGCCTGGGCCTGGGCCTGGGCCTGGCCCTGGGCCTGGGCCTGGGCCTGGGCCTGGGCCTGGGCCTGGGCCTGGGCCTGGGCCTGGGCCTGGGCCTGGGCCTGGGCCTGGGCCTGGGCCTGGGCCTGGGCCTGGGCCTGGGCCTGGGCCTGGGCCTGGGCCTGGGCCTGGGCCTGGGCCTGGGCCTAGGCCTGGGCCTGGGCCTGGGCCTGGGCCTGGGCCTGGGCCTGGGCCTGGGCCTGGGCCTGGGCCTGGGCCTGGGCCTGGGCCTGGGCCTGGGCCTGGCCTGGGCCTGGGCCTGGGCCTGGGCCTGGGCCTGCCCTGGGCCTGGGCCTGGCCTGGAGCCTGGGCCTGCCTGGGCCTGGGCCTGGGCCTGGGCCTGGCCCTGAGCCTGGGCCTGGGCCTGAGCCCTGGGCCTGGGCCTGGGCCTGGGCCTGGGCCTGGGCCTGGCCCTGGGCCTGGGCCCTGGGCCTGGGCCTGGGCCTGGGCCTGAGCCTGGGCCTGGCCCTGGGCCTGGGCCTGCCCTGGGCCTGGGCCTGGGCCTGGGCCTGGGCCTGGGCCTGGGCCTGGGCCCTAGGCCTAGGCCTGGCCCTGGGCCTGGGCCTGGGCCTGCCCTGGGCCTGGGCCTGGGCCTGGGCCTGGGCCTGGGCCTGGGCCTGCCCTGGGCCTGGGCCTGGGCCTGGGCCTGGGCCTGGCCCTGGGCCTGGGCCTGGGGCCCTGGCCCTGGGCCTGGGCCTGGGCCTGGGCCTGGGCCTGGGCCTGGGCCTGGGCCTGGGCCTGGCCCTGGGCCTGGGCCTGGGCCTGGGCCTGGGCCTGGGCCTGGGCCTGGGCCTGGGGCCTGGGCCTGGGCCTGGGCCTAGGCTGGCCTCTGCCTGGGCCTGGGCCTCAGGCCCTGGGCCTGAGCCTGGGCCTGGGCCTGGGCCTGGGCCTGGGCCTGGGCCTGGGCCTGGGCCTGGGCCTGGGCCTGGGCCTGGGCCTGGGCCTGGGCCTGCCTGGGCCTGGGCCTGGGCCTGGGCCTGGGCCTGGGCTGGGCCTGGCCCTGGGCCTAAGCCTGGGCCTGGGCCTAGGCCTGGGCCTGGGCCTGGGCCTGGGCTGGGCCTGGGCCTGGGCCTGGGCCTGGGCCTGGCCTGAGCCTCCCTGGGCCTGGGCCTGGGCCTGGGCCTGGGCCTGGGCCTGGGCCTGGGCCTGGGCCTAGGCCTGGCCTGAGCCTGGGCCTGGGCCTAGGCCTGGGCCTGGGCCTGGGCCTGAGCCTGGGCCTGGGCCTGAGCCTGGGCCTGGGCCTGGGCCTGGGCCTGAGCCTGGGCCTGGACCTGGCCCTGGGCCTGGGCCTGGGCCTGGGCCTGGGCCTGGGCCTGGGCCCTGGGCCTGGGCCTGGGCCTGGGCCTGGCCCTGGGCCTGGGCCTGGGCCTGGGCCTGGGCCTGGGCCTGGCCCTGGCCCTGGGCCTGGGCCTGGGCCTGGGCCTGGGCCTGGGCCTGGGCCTAGGCCTGGGCCTGAGCCTGGGCCTGGGCCTGGGCCTGGGCCTGGGCCTGGGCCCTGAGCCTGGGCCTGGGCCTGGGCCTGGGCCTGGGCCTGGGCCTGGGCCTGGGCCTGCCTGGGCCTGGGCCTGGGCCTAGGCCTGGGCCTGGGCCTGGGCCTGGGCCTGGGCCTGGGCCTGGGCCTGGCCCTGGGCCTGGGCCTGGGCCTGGGCCTGGGCCTGGGCCTGGGCCTGGACCTGGGCCTGGGCCTGGGCCTGGGCCTGGGCCTGGGCCTGGGCCTGGGCCTGGGCCTGAGCCTGGGCCTGGGCCTGGGCCTGGGCCTGGGCCTGGGCCTGGGCCTGGGCCTGGGCCTGGGCCTGGGCCTGGGCCTGGGCCTGGGCCTGGGCCTGGGCCTGGGCCTGGGCCTGGGCCTGGGCCTGGGCCTGGGCCTGGGCCTGGCCTGGGCCTGGGCCTGGGCCTGGGCCTGGGCCTGGGCCTGCCCTGGGCCTAGGCCTGGGCCTGGGCCTGGGCCTGCCTGGGCCTGGGCCTGGGCCTGGGCCTGGGCCTGGGCCTAGGCCTGGGCCTGGGCCTGGGCCTGGGCCTAGGCCTGGGCCTAGGCCTGGGCCTGGGCCTGAGCCTGGGCCTGGGCCTGGGCCTGGGCCTGGCCTGGGCCTGAGCCTGGCCCTGGGCCTGGGCCTGGCCCTGGGCCTGGGCCTGGGCCTGGGCCTGGGCCTGGGCCTGGGCCTGGGCCTGGGCCTGAGCCTGGGCCTAGGCCTGGGCCTGGGCCTGGGCCTAGGCCTGGGCCTGGGCCTGGGCCTGGCCCTGGGCCTGGGCCTGGGCCTGGGCCTGAGCCTAGGCCTGGGCCCTGGGCCTGGGCCTGGGCCTGGGCCTGGGCCTGGGCCTGGGCCTGGGCCTGGGCCTGGGCCTGGGCCTGAGCCTGGGCCTGAGCCTGGGCCTGGGCCTGGGCCTGGGCCTGGGCCTGCCTGGGCCTGGGCCTGGGCCTAGGCCTGGGCCTGGGCCTGGGCCTGGGCCTGGGCCTGGGCCTGGGCCTGGGCCTGGACCTGGGTCTGAGCCTGACCTGGGCCTGGGCCTAGGCCTGGCCCTGACCCCTGGGCCTGGGCCTGGCCTGGGCCTGAGCCTGGGCCTAGGCCTGGGCCTGTGGCCTGAGCCTGGGCCTGCCTGGGCCTGGGCCTGGGCTGGTTTTGGCCCTGAGCCTGGCCCTGGCCCTGGGCCTGGCCTGGGCCTGGGCCTGGCCCTGGGCCTGGGCCTGGGCCTGGGCCTGGGCCGCCTGGGCCTGGGCCTGGCCTGGCCCTGGGCCTGGTCCTGGGCCTGGGCCTGGGCCTGGGCCTAGGCCTGGGCCTGGGCCTGGGCCTGGGCCTGGGCCTGGGCCTGGGCCTGGGCCCTGGGCCTGGGCCTGGGCCTGGGCCTGGGCCTGGGCCTGGGCCTGGGCCTGGGCCTGGGCCTGGGCCTGGGCCTGGGCCTGGGCCTAGGCCTGGGCCTGGGCCTGGGCCTGGGCCTGGGCCTGGGCCTGGGCCTGGGCCTGGGCCTGGGCCTGGGCCTGGGCCTGGGCCTGGGCCTGGGCCTGGGCCTGGGCCTGGGCCTGGGCCTGGGCCTGGGCCTGGGCCTGGGCCTAGGCCTGGGCCTGAGCCTGGGCCTAGGCCTGGGCCTGGGCCTAGGCCTGGGCCTGGGCCTGGGCCTGGGCCTGAGCCTGGGCCTGCCTGGGCCTGGGCCTGGCCTGGGCCTGGGCCTGGGCCTGGGCCTGGGCCTGGCCCTGGGCCTGGGCCTGGGCCTGGCCTGGGCCTAGGCCTGGGCCTGGGCCTGGGCCTGGCCTGGGCCTGGGCCTAGGCCTAGGCCTGGGCCTAGGCCTGGGCCTGGGCCTGGGCCTGGGCCTGGGCCTGGGCCTGGGCCTAGGCCTGGGCCTGGGCCTGGGCCTGGGCCTGGGCCTGGGCCTGGGCCTGGGCCTGGGCCTGGGCCTGGGCCTGGGCTGGCCTAGGCTGGGCCTGGGCCTGGGCCTGGGCCTGGGCCTGGGCCTGGGCCTGGGCCTGGGCCTGGGCCTGGGCCTGGGCCTGGGCCTGGGCCTGGGCCTGGGCCTGGGCCTGGGCCTGGGCCTGGGCCTGGGCCTGGGCCTGGGCCTGGGCCTGGGCCTGGGCCTGGGCCTGGGCCTGGGCCTGGGCCTGGGCCTGGGCCTGGGCCTGGGCCTGGGCCTGGGCCTGGGCCTGGGCCTGGGCCTGGGCCTGGGCCTGGGCCTGGGCCTGGGCCTGGGCCTGGGCCTGGGCCTGGGCCTGGGCCTGGGCCTGGGCCTGGCCTGGGCCTGGGCCTAGGCCTGGGCCTGGGCCTGGGCCTGGGCCTAGGCCTGGGCCTGAGCCTGGGCCTGGGCCTGGGCCTGAGCCTGGGCCTGGGCCTGGGCCTGGGCCTGGGCCTGGGCCTGGGCCTGGGCCTGGGCCTGGGCCTGGGCCTGGGCCTGGGCCTGGGCCTGGGCCTGGGCCTGGGCCTGGGCCTAGGCCTGGGCCTGGGCCTGGGCCTGGGCCTGGGCCTGGGCCTGGGCCTGGGCCTGGGCCTGGCCTGGGCCTGGTCCTGGGCCTGGGCCTGGGCCTGGGCCTGGGCCTGGGCCTGGGCCTAGGCCTGGGCCTGGGCCTGGGCCTGCCTGGGCCTGGGCCTGGCCTGGGCCTGGGCCTGCCTGGGCCTGGCCTGGCCCTGGGCCCGGCCTGGGCCTGGGCCTGGGCCTGGGCCTGGGCCTGGGCCTGGGCCTGGGCCTGGGCCTGGGCCTGGGCCTGGCCTGGGCCCTGGGCCTGGGCCTGGGCCTGGGCCTGGGCCTGGGCCTGGGCCTGGGCCTGGGCCTGGGCCTGGGCCTGGGCCTGGGCCTGGCCCTGGGCCTGGGCCTGGGCCTGGGCCTGGGCCTGGGCCTGGGCCTGGGCCTGGGCCTGGGCCTGGGCCTGGGCCTGGGCCTGGGCCTGGGCCTGGGCCTGGGCCTGGGCCTGGCCTGGCCTGGGCCTGGCCTGGGCCTGGGCCTGGGCCTGGGCCTGGGCCTGGGCCTGGGCCTGGGCCTGGGCCCTGGGCCTGGGCCTGGGCCTGGGCTGGGCTGGGCCTGGGCCTGGGCCTGGGCCTGGGCCTGGGCCTGGACCTGGGCCTGGGCCTGGGCCTGGGCCTGGGCCTGGGCCTGGGCCTGGGCTGGGCCTGGGCCTGGGCCTGGGCCTGGCTGGGCCTGGGCCTGGGCCTGGCCTGGGCCTGGGCCTGGGCCTGGGCCTGGGCCTGGGCCTGGGCCTGGGCCTGGGCCTGGGCCTGGGCCTGGGCCTGGGCCTGGGCCTGGGCCTGGGCCTGGCTGGCCCTGGGCCTGGGCCTGGGCCTGGCCTGGGCCTGGGCCTGGGCCTGGGCCTGAGCCTGGGCCTGGGCCTGGCCTGGGCCTGAGCCTGGGCCTGGGCCTGGGCCTGGGCCTGGGCCTGGGCCTGGGCCTGGGCCTGGGCCTGGGCCTGGCCTGGCCCTGGGCCTGGGCCTGGGCCTGGGCCTGGGCCTGGGCCTGGGCCTGGGCCCTGGGCCTGCCTGGGCCTGGGCCTGGCCTAGGCCTGGGCCTGGGCCTGGCCTGGGCCTGGGCCTGGGCCTGGGCCTGGGCCTGGGCCTGGGCCTGGGCCTGGGCCTGGGCCTGGGCCTGGGCCTGGGCCTGGCCCTGGGCCTGGGCCTGGGCCTGGGCCTGAGCCTGGGCCTGGGCCTGGGCCTGAGCCTGGGCCTGGGCCTGGGCCTGGGCCTAGGCCTGGGCCTGGGCCTGGGCCTGGGCCTGGGCCTGGGCCTGGGCCTGGGCCTGGGCCTGGGCCTGGGCCCTGGGCCTGCTGGGCCTGGGCCTGGGCCTGGGCCTGGGCCTGGGCCTGGGCCTGGGCCTGGGCCTGGGCCTGGGCCTGGGCCTGGGCCTGGGCCTGGGCCTGGGCCTGGGCCTGGGCCTGGGCCTGGGCCTGGGCCTGGGCCTGGGCCTGGGCCTGGCCCTGGGCCTGGGCCTGGGCCTGGGCCTGGGCCTGGGCCTGGGCCTGGGCCTGGGCCTGGGCCTGGGCCTGGGCCTGGGCCTGGGCCTGGGCCTGGGCCCTGGACCTGGGCCTGGGCCTGGGCCTGGGCCTGGGCCTGGGCCTGGGCCTGGGCCTGGCCTGGGCCTGGGCCTGGCCTGGGCCTGGGCCTGGGCCTGGGCCTGGGCCTGGGCCTGGGCCTGGGCCTGGGCCTGGGCCTAGGCCTGGCCCTGGCCCTGGCCCTGGCCCTGGGCCTGGGCCCTGGGCCTGGGCCTGGGCCTGGGCCTGGGCCTGGGCCTGGGCCTGGGCCTGGGCCTGGGCCTGGGCCTGGGCCTGGGCCTGGGCCCTGGGCCTGGGCCTGGGCCTGGGCCTGGGCCTGGGCCTGGGCCTGGGCCTGGGCCTGGGCCTGGGCCTGGGCCTGGGCCTGGGCCTGGGCCTGGGCCTGGGCCTGGCCTGGGCCTGGGCCTGGGCCTGGGCCTGGGCCTGGGCCTGGGCCTGGGCCTGGGCCTGGGCCTGGGCCTGGGCCTGGGCCTGGGCCTGGGCCTGGGCCTGGGCCTGGGCCTGGGCCTGGGCCTGCCTGGGCCTGGGCCTGGGCCTGCCTGGGCCTGCCTGGGCCTGGGCCTGGGCCTAGGCCTGGGCCTGCCTGGGCCTGGGCCTGGCCTGGGCCTGGGCCTGGGCCCTGGGCCTGGGCCTGGGCCTGGGCCTGGGCCTGGGCCTGGGCCTGGGCCTGGCCTGGGCCTGGGCCTGGGCCTGGCCTGGGCCTGGGCCTGGCCTGGGCCTGGGCCTGGGCCTGGGCCTGGGCCTGGGCCTGAGCCCTGGGCCTGGGCTGGGCCTGGGCCTGGGCCTGCCTGGGCCTGCCTGGGCCTGGCCTGGGCCTGGGCCCTGGCCTGGGCCTGGGCCTGCCCTGGGCCTGGGCCTGGCCCTGGGCCTGGGCCTGGGCCTGGGCCTGGGCCTGGGCCTGGGCCTGGGCCTGGGCCTGGGCCTGGGCCTGGGCCTGGGCCCTGGGCCTGGGCCTGGGCCTGGGCCTGGGCCTGGGCCTGGGCCTGGGCCTGGGCCTGGGCCTGGGCCTGGGCCTGGGCCTGGGCTGGCCCTGGGCCTGGGCCTGGGCCTGGGCCTGGGCCTGGGCCTGGGCCTGGGCCTGGGCCTGGGCCTGGGCCTGGCCTGGGCCTGCCCTGGGCCTGGGCCTGGGCCTGGGCCTGGGCCTGGGCCTGGGCCTGGGCCTGGGCCTGGGCCTGGCCTGGGCCTGGGCCTGGGCCTGGGCCTGGGCCTGGGCCTGGGCCTGGGCCTGGGCCTGGGCCTGGGCCTGGCCCTGGGCCTGGGCCTGGGCCTGGGCCTGGGCCTGGGCCTGGGCCTGGGCCTGGGCCTGGGCCTGGGCCTGGGCCTGGGCCTGGGCCTGGGCCTGGGCCTGGGCCTGGGCCTGGGCCTGGGCCTGGGCCTGGGCCTGGGCCTGGGCCTGGGCCTGGCCTGGGCCTGGGCCTGGGCCTGGGCCTGGGCCTGGGCCTGGGCCTGGGCCTGGGCCTGGGCCTGGGCCTGGGCCTGGGCCTGGCCTGGGCCTGGGCCTGGGCCTGGGCCTGGGCCTGGGCCTGGGCCTGGGCCTGGGCCTGGGCCTGGGCCTGGGCCTGGGCCTGGGCCTGAGCCTGGGCCTGGGCCTGGGCCTGGGCCTGGGCCTGGGCCTGGGCCTGGGCCTGGGCCTGGGCCTGGGCCTGGGCCTGGGCCTGGGCCTGGGCCTGGGCCTGGGCCTGGGCCTGGGCCTGGGCCTGGGCCTGGGCCTGGGCCTGGGCCTGGCCTGGGCCTGGCCTGGGCCTGGGCCTGGGCCTGGGCCTGGGCCTGGGCCTGGGCCTGGGCCTGGGCCTGGGCCTGGGCCTGGGCCTGGGCCTGGGCCTGGGCCTGGGCCTGGGCCTGGGCCTGGGCCTGGGCCTGGGCCTGGGCCTGGGCCTGGGCCTGGGCCTGGGCCTGGGCCTGGGCCTGGGCCTGGGCCTGGGCCTGGGCCTGGCCTGGCCTGGGCCCTGGGCCTAGGCCTGGGCCTGGGCCTGGGCCTGGGCCTGGGCCTGGGCCTGGGCCTGGGCCTGGGCCTGGGCCTGGGCCTGGGCCTGGGCCTGGGCCTGGGCCTGGGCCTGGGCCTGGGCCTGGGCCTGGGCCTGGGCCTGGGCCTGGGCCTGGGCCTGGGCCTGGGCCTGGGCCTGGGCCTGGGCCTGGGCCTGGGCCTGGGCCTGGGCCTGGGCCTGGGCCTGGGCCTGGGCCTGGGCCTGGGCCTGGGCCTGGGCCTGGGCCTGGGCCTGGGCCTGGGCCTGGGCCTGGGCCTGGGCCTGGGCCTGGGCCTGGGCCTGGGCCTGGGCCTGGGCCTGGGCCTGGGCCTGGCCTGGGCCTGGGCCTGGGCCTGGGCCTGGGCCTGGGCCTGGGCCTGGGCCTGGGCCTGGCCTGGGCCTGGGCCTGGGCCTGGGCCTGGGCCTGGGCCTGGGCCTGGGCCTGGGCCTGGGCCTGGGCCTGGGCCTGGCCCTGGGCCTGGGCCTGGGCCTGGGCCTGGGCCTGGGCCTGGGCCTGGGCCTGGGCCTGGGCCTGGGCCTGGGCCTGGGCCTGGGCCTGGGCCTGGGCCTGGGCCTGGGCCTGGGCCTGGGCCTGGGCCTGGGCCTGGGCCTGGGCCTGGGCCTGGGCCTGGGCCTGGGCCTGGGCCTGGGCCTGGGCCTGGGCCTGGGCCTGGGCCTGGGCCTGGGCCTGGGCCTGGGCCTGGGCCTGGGCCTGGGCCTGGGCCTGGGCCTGGGCCTGGGCCTGGGCCTGGGCCTGGGCCCTGGGCCTGGGCCTGGGCCTGGGCCTGGCCTGGGCCTGGCCTGGGCCTGGGCCTGGGCCTGGGCCTGGCCTGGGCCTGGGCCTAGGCCTGGGCCCTGGGCCTGGGCCTGGGCCTGGGCCTGGGCCTAGGCCTGGGCCTGGGCCTGGGCCTGGGCCTGGGCCTGGGCCTGGGCCTGGGCCTGGGCCTGGGCCTGGGCCTGGGCCTGGGCCTGGGCCTGGGCCTGGGCCTGGGCCTGGGCCTGGGCCTGGGCCTGGGCCTGGGCCTGGGCCTGGGCCTGGGCCTGGGCCTGGGCCTGGGCCTGGGCCTGGGCCTGGGCCTGGGCCTGGGCCTGGGCCTGGGCCTGGGCCTGGGCCTGGGCCTGGGCCTGGGCCTGGGCCTGGGCCTGGGCCTGGGCCTGGGCCTGGGCCTGGGCCTGGGCCTAGGCCTGGGCCTGGGCCTGGGCCTGGGCCTGGGCCTGGGCCTGGGCCTGGGCCTAGGCCTGGGCCTGGGCCTGGGCCTGGGCCTGGGCCTGGGCCTGGGCCTGGGCCTGGGCCTGGGCCTGGGCCTGGGCCTGGGCCTGGGCCTGGGCCTGGGCCTGGGCCTGGGCCTGGGCCTGGGCCTGGGCCTGGGCCTGGCCCTGGGCCTGGGCCTGGGCCTGGGCCTGGGCCTGGGCCTGGGCCTGGGCCTGGGCCTGGGCCTGGGCCTGGGCCCTGGGCCTGGGCCTAGGCCTGGGCCTGGGCCTGGGCCTGGGCCTGGGCCTGGGCCTGGGCCTGGGCCTGGGCCTGGGCCTGGGCCTGGGCCTGGGCCTGGGCCTGGGCCTGGGCCTGGGCCTGGGCCTGGGCCTGGGCCCTGGCCTGGGCCTGGGCCTGGGCCTGGGCCTGGGCCTGGGCCTGGGCCTAGGCCTGGGCCTGGGCCTAGGCCTGGGCCTGGGCCTGGGCCTGGGCCTGGGCCTGGGCCTGGGCCTGGGCCTGGGCCCTGGGCCTGGGCCTAGGCCTGGGCCTGGGCCTGGGCCTGGGCCTGGGCCTGGGCCTGGGCCTGGGCCTGGGCCTGGGCCTGGGCCCTGGGCCTGGGCCTGGGCCTGGGCCTGGGCCTGGGCCTGGGCCTGGGCCTGGGCCTGGGCCTGGGCCTGGGCCTGGGCCTGGGCCCTGGGCCTGCCAGGCCTGGGCCTGGGCCTGGGCCTGGGCCTGGGCCTGGGCCTGGGCCTGGGCCTGGGCCTGGGCCTGGGCCTAGGCCTGGGCCTGGGCCTGGGCCTGGGCCTGGGCCTGGCCCTGGGCCTGGGCCTGGGCCTGGGCCTGGGCCTGGGCCTGGGCCTGGGCCTGGGCCTGGGCCTGGGCCTGGGCCTGGGCCTGGCCCTGGGCCTGGGCCTGGGCCTGGGCCTGGGCCTGGGCCTGGGCCTGGGCCTGGGCCTGGGCCTGGGCCTGGGCCTGGGCCTGGGCCTGGGCCTGGGCCTGGGCCCTGGGCCTGGGCCTGGGCCTGGGCCTGGGCCTGGCCCTGGGGGCCTGGGCCTAGGCCTGGGCCTGGGCCTGGGCCCTGGGCCTAGGCCTGGCCCTGGGCCTGGGCCTGGGCCTGGGCCTGGGCCTGGGCCTGGGCCCTGGGCCTGGGCCTGGGCCTGGGCCTGGGCCTGGGCCTGGGCCTGGGCCTGGGCCCTGGCCTGGCCCTGGGCCTGGGCCTGGGCCTGGGCCTGGGCCTGGGCCTGGGCCTGGGCCTGGGCCCTGGGCCTGGGCCTGGGCCTGGGCCTGGGCCTGGGCCTGGCCTGGGCCTGGGCCTGGCCTGGGCCTGGGCCTGGGCCTGGGCCTGGGCCTGGGCCTGGGCCTGGGCCTGGGCCTGGGCCTGGGCCTGGGCCTGGGCCTGGGCCTGGGCCTGGGCCTGGGCCCTGGGCCTGGGCCTGGGCCTGGGCCTAGGCCCTGGGCCTGGGCCTGGGCCTGGGCCTAGGCCTAGGCCTGGGCCTGGGCCTAGGCCTAGGCCTAGCCCTAGGCCTGGGCCTGGGCCTAGGCCTAGGCCTAGGCCCTGGGCCTGGGCCTGGGCCTGGGCCTGGGCCTAGGCCTGGGCCTAGGGCCTGGGCCTGGCTAGGCCTGGGCCTAGGCCTGAGCCTGGGCCTAGGCCTGGGCCTAGGCCTAGGCCTGGGCCTGGGCCTGGGCCTAGGCCTAGGCCTGGGCCTGGGCCTGGCCCTGGGCCTGAGCCCTGGGCCTAGGCCCTAGGCCTGGGCCTGAAGGCCTGGGCCTAGGCCTAGCCCGGGCCTAGGCCTAGGCCTGGGCCTAGGCCTGGGCCAGGCCCTGGCCTAAGCCCTGGGCCTGGCCCTAGGCCCTAAGCCCTGGGCCTGGGCCTGGGCCTGGCCCTAGGCCTAGGCCTGGACCCTGGCCCTAGCCCTAAGCCCTAGGCCCTAGACCTGGACCTGGGCCTAGGCCTAGGCCTAGGCCTGGCCCTGGGCCTGGCCCTAGACCTGGACCCTGGGCCTAGGCCTGGCCCTGGGCCCTAGGCCCCTAGACCCTATCGCCTAGACCTGACCTAGAGCCCTGAAACCAAACCCTAAACCCTAGACCTGACCCCTAAACCCTAGACCCTAGGCCCTAACCCCCCTAGACCCCAGGCCCCAGGCCCCAGGCCCCAGGCCCCCAGGCCCCCCCCAGGCCCCCACAAGGCCTAGGCCCTAGGCCCTAGACCCTAAACCCTAGGCCCCTAAACCCCTAAATCCAACCCCAAGCCCCTAACCCCTAACCCTAACCCCTAACCCCTAACCCTAAAAACCCTACCCCTAAACCCTCAGCCCTCGACCCTCGACTCTCAGGCCCCTAAACCCCCGGCCCCAGGCCCCCAGACCCCAAACCCCCAACCCAAACCCTAAACCCTAACCCCTAACCCCTAACCCTAAACCTAAAAACCCTCGACCCTCGACCCCAGACCACGAACCCTAAACCACGAACCCGGAGACCTAGAACCCTAGACCCTAGACCCTAGACCCTAGACCCTAGACCCTAGACCCTAGACCCTAGACCCTAGACCCTAAACCCAACCCTAAACCCTAAACCCTAACCCCTAACCCCTAACCCCTAAACCCCTAACCCCTAAAACCCGAAACCCGAATCCCGAAACCCCAAACCCCAAACCCCAAACCCCAAAGCCCAAAGCCCAAACCCTAAACCCTAAACCCTAACCCCTAAACCCCAAACCCCAAACCCCAACCCCTAACCCCTAACCCCTAACCCTAAAAACCCTAAACCCTAAACCCTAAACCCTCGACCCTCAACCCTAAACCTCAACCCTAAACCCTAAACCTCTAAAACCCAAACCTAAACCCTAAACCCTAAACCCTAAATGAAAAAATAAGTTTTCAAACACTCATACGAGCACCCTATGAGTAGTAAACGGACGAATGTTCAGTCGGCCAAGCCGAGAACCATCAAATTACGAGAAAACCAAGTACGAAAGAAAAACACAAAACAACTAATCTGATGATAGCACATTCCTTAAAACAGACTACTAGCCAAAATAGCTAAACAAGATTTCTGAAGATATAATAAAAATGTTGGGAGCAAGATTTTCAGGGAATTTAAAGGACATTATAACCATGACAGGTTCTTCAAAAGACTTTATGAGTGATGATAAACTTCTATAACTCAGATAGCTTTGCCTACCATCCTTATCAGTAATATTAATGGGACCATGTTCTTTCTTATTTGATTTTTCCCATTTGATGTTAGTCAAACTTCGGGTAAGACAGAATTGTCACATCCAGCGAAGAAACAGCGCCTTTTAGATTCACCAGGCACTGAGGTTAGTCTCCCACCTTTTGGACTCACGTCTATCTTATTTCCTCCCTCATTGGTTATGCTTTTGGATGGAAAAATTTTAATGACAACGAAGAGAACGAGGAGTAATGATAATCAGGTTTAAATGAAATTTAGTCTTGCTTTTTTTTTGGCCTGTGCAATTGTTCTAGTGGTATGATCACTGCCAGAAAATCACCCCTGATTGTTTTCTGTTTCAATTAATAGACTATATGGACTTTCCTTAGTTTTTAGAAGCATGTATTTGTTCCCTCCGCAATGCACCTTACATTTCCAGCAAAACTTGAATTTGCCATATTCTTGTTGACAAGAAACTTGCTGTTGACAAACATGCTAATTCACCATGCTTGCAGTCGAACATTTGAACTTCATGACAGATTCTTTATGTTTTAGTCGCTGCCCTCTTAGACCAGGCACTAATAAAATGATTTACATGTTGGATGATTTTCCTTCCAGCCCTACCGTTGTCTGAGGAGCACCGAGCAAGAAACACAAGCATTCCAGATTTCTATGACTGTCCGCTTTTTGTTGGCCATAGCATTTAGCAGCTATGTTGATCTTTTTTTCGCCATCTCCTAGATGATAAAAGAAGTTGGGAATATGCCTTTTACATGTTAAATGACATGATCTATTTCGTTTGCCGTTAATTCAGCAATTCGATCTTCTTTTTGCGCAATATGCATCACAAAATATTCTTAGAATGGATTTGCTTTTTTACATGTGGAATGAGACATTCTATTTTGGTTTCTATTTATTTGTCTGTTGTATTTTGCTTAACTGAACCATCATCAAACTAGTCAGAACTATAGTTTTGGAGGAGCTTTTTGCCTGCCTTTCTTTAAATTACAGGTGGATGCTTCCTTAATTTCTTAAATTTGGAGACTGAATCTTTTAGGCATCTAAACAGCTTTTTGGAGTGGCTTTTCAGGCAACTAATCAACAGAAATAGAGCAAAGGACTGCTAAAGCTGTCGAATGTCTCTGATGATCAAGTGGTGTTTCCTTTCTTTAAATTACACAACGCTCAAAAACCTTGATCGATTGGGAGAGAAAAAGCCGGGCGCGTACGTAGCGTGGATTTTTTTATAAAAAAAAAAAAACAAAAGTCATATTTCTCTATTCTTTAATGTTATTGTTTTCTTCATTTTATGTAGCTTTCTTATCCACGTCAAAAGGATACTGCGATAACATCAAATTTTTGTATAATGTCAAAAAATATTTTAATGTATTTTTTAATTAAAAAATAAATTGTATGGGGTTTAACTTAATATGACCTGTAATAGAACAAGCAAAACCAATAAAAAATCGTCGGCAACATCCACGGGAAGCGTGCGACAATTTTATTATAAAAAACATATTATGTGAAAAACATGATGATAATTTATCAATATTGCAAGTTTATTAGGTTATATTATTTCAACAAAATTTTAATAAACAAAACCCTAAATCTAAAGTAATCAACAAAACTATAATTCATAAAATTTATCTCAAGATAACATAATTTAGCTTTGAAGTGAAATATTATCTTGTTTCACCCGGTTTGAAATGACTTGAAGATTTATTGTGAGATACTAATTTTGTAGATTACTACATCAAAATAGATAATTTTTAGCTTTGAATATTTTTTAGTGAAATACTATTGTGTTTATTTCACAAAAGCGGGGAATGTGATATGTACGCTATTCAACCTTTTATGTAAACCAAGACAATGACACTTATATAGTTCTCCACTTAGACATTTCCTTTGGCTCTCATCATTATGTTTATTTTGGTCATAAATAACTCTTGAGTTCTTGAGTACTTTAGAAAATTCAATTTTAATCAAAATTCTCAAAGAAATAACTATGTTTTCACTTATATAGGTAATCTTTTATTAAGAATTTTATGTTATACTTTATTTGGTGTATCAAGATATTAAAATCATTAAGAGCTTAATTCATCCTTATCACATTGCAACTAACATTTATTTCATCATAGAAATAAGCGGAGATAATAATTTTCTAGTGCTACGAAAATAATTATATAACTTAGTTTTTCATTTGAACCTAAATCTTGAGATCTTTGATCAACTAGATATAATTATCATCATTATACTCTTTCAATGAATTATACACAAACTTTCTCGACAAATCTTTGGTTAGTGAATCCACAATATTTTTCGTTTCTTGTATATAGTCGTTAAAAGAATTCCATTCAAGAACAAGTATTTAACAATATTATATTTGCGATGTATATGTCTAGACTTGCTATTATACATATTACTCTATGCCCTTCAATTGCTTTGCATGATCATTGCAATGAACACAAATAGTCCGGCCCTTGGTTTTGGTTAATATGAAATATTCTCTAAAAAATGCTGAATCCATTTGGCTTCCTCTCTCCGACTTTATTAAAAATAATAAATTTTGATTTCATTATGGATCTTGTGATACATGTTTGTTGGAGGATTTCTATAACATAAGTTGCTCCACCAAGTTTAAAGACATATCCACTTATGTATTTCAAATTTTTTAGTGTCAAATATCCAATTAGCATCTTTATATTCGTTTAGTATTATTGAGAAAATCAATATAAAGTAGTCCATAGTCCAAGGTGTACTACAAATACTTGAGTATTTTTTTTATTATTATATTCTAATTATTCATACTTGGATTACTTGTAAATCTACTTAGTTTACTAAGTAAGTAGGCAATATTATACTTTATACAGTTTATAGCATATATTAGGATTTTAATTATTTAAAAATATTTCAATTGATTTTTTTTTTCTATTATTGAATAGATATACACTTAAATCAATTAATGTTTTGACAATACTATTATCATATTTAGAAAAAATATGAAGCATTTTCTCATCGGAATAAAGTTTGAGTCAATAATAATTCATCAAATATCTTAAGAATTTATATTTATAATATAACATTTATAACACTTCAATTTTTTATATTAAATTTATTAATTAATATTTTCATGGAAAACTTATAATGAAATTTACCTTTACACACAAGTCTTGAGAGAAATCACCTAGTTTTTTCGAAGAAATGTGAAAAACGAAGCTCTCCCTTGTTTTTTCTTCTCTACTGTAACGTCAACCAACTCCAACAAAAGAGAGGGATTGTTTGTTTCAAATTTACAAAATTGCCACTAATTTCTACATATTTACAGAACTACTACTCATTTGATTTTTTTTAACATGAATAGTTTTCATTAATAGTTCCCAATTTCACCCTAATTGCAATTTGTTTTCTTCTTCTGTAATTTTGATTAAAATATATACAGGAAGATTGGTTCTACGTTAGTATATACCAAAGGAGTTTGCAATGAAAAAAACACAGATGAAAATAAATCATTGATAATTTTTTATTTGTATTTGTTGAATTTACGGTAGTGGATATTTTTTGTATTTTTTTTAATTTAATTTTTTTTATTTAGTTTGCAATGAAAATAAATTTGGGTTGATTAGGAATTGAACTTTATAATTTGTTTTAATTTTTTTTCTATGAGATTATCTTAGTCTCATAATTAAAGTTTGATAAATTAACGGGTTAGCTGACTTTTTTAATTAGATTTTATTTTCTGATTTATCTTTTAATATTGAATTGATTGAGAATTAATGATGTTTATTAATTTTTTTTATTTTTTTATAGAGCTATAGGATCTTGTGACTTTGATCAAGAATTTGGTAGGTTAACTTGATTTGATTTGAGTAAATTTGAGTTGATCCAATATATTATTGTTTTAATATTTTTTGTTAAATATTGTCTTGATTTGTTTTTACTTCAAACTATATTTTTATCAATTATTTTATTATAGGTCATATCAAGTCAAACCTCATACAATTTATTTTTTTAATTAAAAAATATATTAAAATAATTTTTTCACATTATACAAAAATTTGATCTTATCGCAGTATCCTAAAACGACGTGGATAAGAAAACAAGAAAACAATAACATGAAAAAATAGAGAAATATGACTTATATATATATATATCCACGCTACTTACGCGCCCGACTTTTCTCTCAATCGATCAAGGTTTTTGAGCGTTGTGTAATTTAAAGAAAGGAAACACCACTTGATCATCAAAGACATTCGACAGCATTAGCAGTCCTTTTGCTCTAGTTATGTTGATTAGTTGCCTAAAAGCCACTCCAAAAGCTGTTCAGATGCATGCCTAAAGATTCAGTCTCCAAATTTAAGAAATGAAGCATCCACCTGTCCCTTCCCCTGCAATCTTATGATTATATACATTTGGAATATCAGGAGGCTCAATAGTCCCCTGAAGCAACATGAGGTTGTTAACCTCATGAAGAAGCATAAGATGAATGTGTGTGGTTTGATTGAAACCAAATAGATTTCCTCCAGAGTTGCCTCTATGCATAGACTTCGACTCAGGGCACTGGAAGTATTTTACAAATGCAGATGTAGCAAGTACTACTAGAATTGTAGTTTTTGGAATCCAGCTACGGTCAAAGTTGATCTGCTAGCATTCTCTGTGCAGGCTCTACATCTTTCCGTTAGCAATCTGATTTCTCAGTTTAGCTTCAAGGCTACTTTTGTTTATGGCTTCAATACTATTTCTGCAAGACGATCTTTGTGGGGGGATTTAAGGCGATAGAATTCTAGCTGTCACTGGATGGTTCTTGGTGACTTTAACTCTATGCTTTCCTCTGCAGATAAACACAATGGTGTGGCTATTTCTTCCTATGAAATCTCTGATTTTCGAGAATGTTGTTTTAATCTTGGCCTCCATAATGTTAACTTTACTAGCTGCCATTTCAGTTGGACAAATGGCTCCGTTTGGAGCAAACTTGATCGGGTGTTGATCAATCCTTCATGGACTTCTTGCAGCGTTTTGACTCATGTTCACTTTGGCTCTCCAGGTGCATTTACAGATCATTCTCCTGCAGCAGTTCGTCTGGATCCGTATGAGCAGGAGAGATGAAACTTTAAATTCTTTAACATGTGGGCTACACATGATCAGTTCTTGGAGGTGGTCTTTTCTTATTGGTCCTCTCCAGTATATGGTACTCCTATGTATGTTTTATGTCGCGGGCTCAAACTCCTGAAGGGGCATTTGAAGGAGCTCAATCGTCTTGATTTTAGTCATATATATATCATAACGTGTTTCGCGGCTTGAATCTAAGTTGGAGCACCATCAGTATGTATTCCAACAAGACAGGGATAATCAACTCTTGTTTGAGCAGGACAGACTTCTTCGGTCCAAATTGTCATCTCTAAAGTTTACGGAAGAACAGTTTTTCAGTCAAAAAATCAAATGCAACTTTCTCAAGGACAGTGACAAAGGCTCTAAGTTCTTCCATGCTCTCATGGGTCAGAATCATCGGAGGAACATTCCAACCATTATGTGCAGTAATGGCAGACTTAGCAGCTCTTTGAAGGAAGTAGGTGACGAATTTGTGGCTTATTACCAGCAGTTGCTTGGCACATCCAAGACCACCTTTCCTCTTGACAGTGCAGTCATTCGTTGTGGCCCCTGTCTTCCATCAAGCTCCCATGGCTTTCTCCTCTCTCTGGTTTCTCATGAGGATATTCGAAAGGCAGTCTTCAATATTAGGAATGACAAAGCTCTAGGGCTTGATGGCTACTCTTCCTTCTTCTTCAAGCAAGCTTGGTACGTTGTGGGAGGTGATTTCTGTTCGGCTATTCAGGATTTCTTCCATTCTGGCAGACTTCTTAAATAGGTTAACCATTCAATTATTGCTTTGGTCTCCAAATCAGCAAATGTCACTTTTACATTTGATTTCAAGCTAATTTCATGTTGTAATGTTGTTTATAAAGTGATTGCAAAAATCTTAGTGCCCAAGCTTTGAAGGCCATTGTTAGCCCCATACAGAATGCGTTTTTAGGAGGCAGGTTTATGAGTGACAACATTCATCTTGTCCAAGAGCTTCTTCGTTAGTATGGCCGGAGGCGTTCATCTCCCCGCTATTTGCTGAAAGTTGATTTTAAAAAGGCTTTTGATTCTGTCCAGTGGGATTTCTTGGAAAATCTTCTTTGCCAACTTAGCTTTCTAGATAAATTTGTTCTTCTTGCTATGCAATATGTTTCCACTTTCTCTTTCTCTGTTGCAGTTAGTGGTGATACTCATGGATTCTTTCCGGGTCACAGTGGAGTTAGACAAGGTGACCCCTTGTCCCCATATCTTTTTCTTTGTTGTATGGAATATTTCTCCAGAATGCTCAAGCTAGCTTCCCAGCAGGAGGGATTCTGTTTTCATCCGAAGTGTCATGGTATTACTCACCTTGCTTTTTGCAGACGATGTTTTACTTCTCTCCCGTGGTGACTCCTCTTCAGTTCATTGCATCCTCCAACAACTCACTCTTTTTGGGCAGATTTCTGGTTTGGAGATAAACCCGCAGAAATCATCCATTTACTTTGAGGGTTTAGGCAATGTTCACAAACAATCCATCCTCACTGATTCTAGCTCCAGAGAAGGGAGCTTTCCTTTCACATATCTTAGGATCCCTCTAAGTCCTCATAGGCTGTTAGCCAGCCAGTTCTCACCGCTCTTGCAGGATTTGAAATCATCAGTCTAAGGATGGATTGGCAAGCATCTTACATATCCTGGTCGTCTAGAACTCCTCCAGTCTGTTCTTTTTGGGAAAGTTCACTTTTGGCTGAATATTTTTCCCATCCCAGAAATTGTGATGAGGAATATCATTAGTATTTGTAGAAACTTTCTATGGATTGGAGAAGTTAGAAGACGCACCACAGCTTTGGTTGCCTGGAAGACTATTTGTATGCCTAATTAAGACAGAAGGTGGCCTTGGTCTCTTTGATCTCAGAGCTCGCAACAGAAGTTTCCTTGGCAAGCAACTATGGAATATTCACCTAAAAACAAATTCAGTCTAGATTCGTTGGGTCCATCACTTCTACTTGAGCAGTAACACCATTTGGACTATCCATGCAACACCATTCTTCCTCCCCACTGTGGAAAGCTATCATCTTTATTAGGGACCTCATATCTCTACAATGTGGGGAATTAGAGGCGAGCATCATTCTGATGAGTGACTGGTCTAATGGTGTAGGAACTTTCTCTAGCCCATGCGTATGATTTCTTCAGACCGACTGGTTCAGCACTCTCATGGGGTCGGGTGGTCTGGGAGCAGTAGTCTTTGCCTAAACACAGCTTCATCCTATGGCTGGCGGTCCTGGGCAAACTTCAAACTCGTGATAGGTTGAGGTTCATCCCTATTGATCCCACTTTTATGTTCGGTAGGCATGAGGAGGAGTCGCATAGTCATCTGTTCTTTGCTTGTGACTGGACGGGTCGTTTGTGGGCTAAGATAAAATCATGGTTGAGGATTGGCAGGAGGATGCTGACTTTGAACAGTGCAATTCATGGATTACACTCAGAGATGCAACATTGAGTTTCGGATGAGAAAAGTATCCCTGGCCATCACGGTGTATCTTATATGAGAGGAAAGAAACAAGCGGGTTTTTGATGGGAAGACTAGGGGGGTTGATACAGTTTTCAGGAGATTTCAAATCCCTGTTTTATATTGTATTCTATTTTTATGAAAAAGACCACTTCCAATTGCACGTCGGCTGATCATCTCAGCATGGGTGGTCCGAGGACTCAGCCCTGTGTTGCAGGCATACTTTCCCCGGTTCACCTTCTGTTGGTAGTTGTCTACTGCTGGTTGTTGCTGTCTTCTACATGGTTCTTATTCAGTTCTTCATGGTTATTCGTTTTCATGCAAATCGTTCTCCTCTTCGTACGTGTTTGCATGGTGAAGTCTTGACCATGCAGGTTGTTTTACGTGCTGAAGCTAGATGTTGGGCCCACCTTTTTGTCTTGTGTGGTTTGTGGTTTAAAGTTTATGTTGCTGGCTTTATTATCCTAGTTCGTGGTTGGTTTGTCTTTTGCTCGGTTATCTTAGGCAGTACCTGTTGTGACGCAAATCTGGAGAAGGGACCCCTATAGTGCCGTGATCAAAAGCCTCCACAAACATTAAGAGCTGCTGCAATTCTATTTTTTTCCTGACAGTATTTTTCTAGTTTATTATTTTCCTAGTTAGAGTTAGATATTTAGTCTGTTAGTGCTTTCCTAGTTTTCTAGCTGAAATCGGATGTTAGATTAATATTTAAAGGCTGAATGAAAAGAACAGAGACATCAATTTTTA
The DNA here is from genome assembly GCA_019202695.1 of Populus x sibirica. Classification (NCBI taxonomy): domain Eukaryota; kingdom Viridiplantae; phylum Streptophyta; class Magnoliopsida; order Malpighiales; family Salicaceae; genus Populus; species Populus x sibirica. The sequence goes on from JAGMVL010000952.1 coordinate 22,024, forward strand.
GTCAAATAACGACTTTGAATAAAGTTTTCATCATTGGAGTGATTCCAACAAACATAGAGAGATTTTGTGTCTTACTCTGTCCTTGGCTTTAATGTGAGGTTGATTCAAGGATTGCACTAATTTGGTATCAGAGCTTCTGTGTGGTTATCTGGTTCCCTTAATTGCAGTATTCAACACCCATGCATGTACCCCGCAGTGGTACTTTATACGCCACGGCACACAACCCAAACTCCTCCAACCAAAACCCAAACAACCCCGAAACCCAAACAACCCGGACCCAACCCACTACTAAAAGCGGGGGTATTTGCATCTGATTTTAGCGCGGAATTATCCGTTGCTAAATCGTGACGTGATTTACAACGGATTAAACATATATTTTTTTAATATTAGCAACGGACTTTAGCAACGGATTATCCGTTTGCAAAATTTACGTTGAATTTAGCAACGGTTTTCCGTTGCTAATTGAAAAAAAATAAATTAAAATGTTAATATAAAACTAAAATTATGTAGACCGTTGATTGCATAAAATGCTGAACCGTTTATTTTCACTCTCTCCCCCCACACCAAAATACGGATCCAGCAACCATTTACTGTGAAAATTAATTTACTTCCACTCTTCCAAGTATCCTTCTTCATCCCTAATAACATCGATTCCTAAATTGTTCAAAAATCACCCTCTCTTCATCGATTTCATCTTCCTTTACTCCGAAACTGTTCATCATCTTACTTTTCGTCTTGACAACCCCTATTTTTTTCTTCATCTTCTTCTCCTTCATCTTATCAGTTTCAATATTTTCTTCTGCAAACCAACAAAACCGAGGACCCACGGCAACATCGCACGGATCCATCGATTTCACCATCGAACATCTGTTTTACCCCTTCTCTCGTAAGCGGGTTAGGTTTTGCAATCGCTATTTTCTTGATAGCTCGGGTAATTAATTTATGGTTTTGTTTTCTTTGTTTCAATTTAAGTTACACTAAACAATTCTAACCTAGCTTTCCCAATCTCGGGTGTTATTCAGTGGTGTTGATCCATCTCCCTCCTGTGGCGAAGAACACGGGTAAGAATTTTTTTCCGATCTTGTGAATAATGGTTTTAGGCTATTAATTCGAAAAATATAAGGTTTATGAAATGTTTTTACCATGATTTATATCCTAATTATGCACGTTTAAGTGAAAATTTATGAAAACCCCCAAAATTAATTTTTAGGGTTACGGTTCATAAATTGAATTGCGGCCAATTCTTAGTCTCGGAAGAGAGTGATTGATGGAAATTATGCATGTTTAATTGAAAATTTATCAAAACCTCCAATTTAATTTTTAACAATTAGTATTATTGATGTTGGGTGTTCTTTGATGTCCGCAAGTCTTTTTTGTCCTCCCCTTCAGTAATGCGGAGACACCTGAGGTGTTTTGAATGTATTCATATGCTTATATATATATAAGGAAACTTGCTTGTTGATGTTGTGTTTTTGTTAATAAGATTCTTGTTTTTATTTTTGTTTCTTCATTCATTTTTTTTTTCTTGGTTGTTTTACTTGTTATATATATAAGTAACGAGAATTAGTGTAGTGAAAGAGGTTAGAATTCATGGTTGCCTCCCTCCTTGCATGGTGATCGGTTAATTTCCCACATTAGCTATATATGTTGCTCGCTTTTTATTTGATTGTCATGTCTTGAGGTCGGCATGCATGATTTGGAAACGTTATTGATCACCAAATGGTTTAGGTGGCGGGCTTTTTTAATATGATAGTCACATTGAGAATTTAAAAAAGTTAGAGAAACAATGTAAGAAATGGGACATGATTTTTTAGTACATGAAATATAGTAATTTCACTATTTAATTTCATTTATTTTTTTTAATATTCTTTCTCTTGCTTTTTAAAAATTTCCTTAATTTAACAATTTTTTTTATTTTATTTTTTTCAACTCAAAGGCATTCTAGATATAATAGGGAGTTTGGAACCTAGGCTATATGACTCATCTATATGTATGCTTGACTATTGAATTTTGGATAAAAATCGCAATATTTACTCATTTTGTTACGATTACCTAATGCTTGCTTTGTTATTTGGCTTTTTTTTTTTAATTTCTAGGTCGACATGACTTTGTTCAATATGATGGCTTAGGTTTTTTAAAGCGTGGCATCAAGTTATCTTCCTCAATAATTAATCGGCCTTTGGGTTCTTCTTGGCACAAGCGGTGGTGTTGCGTTCTTACTATTATTTAATATGGTCTCCTTAATGCTTTGTCCTTTTGAGGTCTTGTGCTCTTATACTACATGTCATTTACATGGAATATCATTTAATGCATCCAACTTCCTTTGTTCATGCAATTTTTCTACATGTCATTTCATCGTTTTTATACAAGCTGTTACCATTTTCGCAGATTCTGCTACCATTGTTAATTAGAGTTAATTATAATTTAGTCTATGCATTTTTGTGATTTTATAAGTTAGTCATTATGTTTTTTGAAAACCATAAGTTAGTTCCTTGTTATAAATTAAATGCTAGTTATTTTTTTAAAATTTCAAAATGAATCATGTTTAAGATTGAAATTTTTCGGGTTAGATCTTAGAAGAAAAAAAATTGTGATGGAAGACAAGTGCCAAAAAATATAAAAAATTAATAGTTTAACTTGGATATCCTTTACGTTTTTTCATAGTTTAACTTGGATTTGTTTTAAAAGACTAGCAAGTGTTATAACTAGGATGGGTTTAAGATGTTATGCACAATTCCTTTACCTAAGATGTACATTAGTAGATTTATCAATGAATGTCTACTCGGAATTTTGTTTGTTGAAGCTTATTTTAGAGTTAATTGTTATGACATTCCATTTACGCAGAATGACCTCATGTGTTAGTTATTAACTAAGAGGTGGAATTGTGTATTGTATCTTCGGAAGGAGCGGTGGATTTCAAGTAGCATCCACTCATCGGCCATGTACAAAAGGAGCGCCACATTAGAGAACTGACCTTGATGGAACTCGGTACAATCTCTTCACGTTAGATGTTGAAGGAAGATGCCTATGATCAAACGGTAAAAGTGCATTTACCTTATCAAGATGAAGGCGATGATTGTTGTGCTGCTTTTATGTTTTAACGGTTCAAGAATTGATGAAATGGCTAGTAATAAATTTTATTAATTGAAGAATTTATTTTCTCGTGATTCCTTCTTATTTATAATTTACACCATATCCTTTTTTATATTCCCACACAGCTGCTATTTTGGATTATGCACTTAATTGCTGTTTTGGATTACCATCAATCTATTTAATAAGCTTATGAATACATGTACTAGAATAGTGTTATGAATCTACCAAGCGTCTTAGCACATTAATTGCATGATATAATTGCATTTAGATATTGAAATCCTAGGTCCTGGTTGCTTGCTGCCCAGGTAACCTCATCCTTCTTCTTCCCTTCTTTTCTTGGGGCTTCTTGACTTCCTTTTAGCAATTTCGTGTAAATGCTTCCTTGTATCAAATAATTAGGCCTCTCGTTGTGACAATGCATGAGTTTCATCGTATGTTGTTATGTGAAAGGAGGTACAAAAGAAGAACATTATTTAAACATCAACCTTTGAAATGGCACAAGTTCACCCTTTGTCATTGTTGAGAAATACACATCCTTCTTCCTAAAATACCTAATCCGGGTTGTTACTTTGTGATTTGGACCTTGGGTGCCCTATAAATTATTCACACTTCCAGTTATTTCCTTTCCACATTCCATGTTTTAGATGACTACGATTGTTGCATGAACTAAGTAGCAAATTGTTTGGAGCCAACTTGTGTAATTGAAGCAAGACCTGGGATGTTTTTTAGCGTGTTTGTCTATAATGATACATGTAAAATGCACCAGAGATATGCAATGGTTTATTTTTAGTGGTTAGTGGGCTTCTCCGAGGTGAATGATGCAAAGCGATGGTGAAAATCTTTGCTTTGCTTAGCCATTATCGGTGGATATAGGATCGGCTTAACAAACTACAAGCAATCACATGGGCTTGTTAGAATTATTTCAGTGGAAGCAAGGGGCTAGGGTCAAGTGGCTGTGAGGTCACCTGGACTTGACCATTTAAATTGTGAAATTGGAAATATTAGACACTCTTATGCTGTTTTCGGTACTCAAGGTCATGATCTTGTTTGGAATGAATATAAAAGATGGGATCTTGATGTTTTACCTTTGTGAAGTCACTTCTAGCAAAGCACTAATTAGTATAGATCCATTTCCAATCACATAAAGGATAAAGGATTAGAGAGGAAAGCACTAATTTGTTTTAAAGACTAGCAATTGCTATAACTTGATGGGTGTAACATATTTCGTTTATGTTTTTTTATTTTTCCAGCAATATGAATGGCTTATTGGATCACAATATGCTACATCTCCCCGATTGGGTTGCAATAAGAAAAACTTCCACCTTGTGCCATTGATTCTTGGGGGCTTAGGTAAGTCTATTTTGCTCCATTTTTACATGGTTGCTTAATTATATCGTATGCGTATTTTTCTGTTAGGCATGCCTATTGTAATCTTTTTTCAAGTAGTTGGAACTTTGCCTTTCATTGGGACAATATTGACACGGTTGTATAAGAAAACTAATGGAATGATTTTCTTTCATTACATCCTATATTGAGGTACAATCAAACTCTCAAAAAACATGATTACACATTGTAGCAAGTGTGCGGTGGTAAATAACAATACTTACATTACACTGATGGAAAAGTTGATTCCTTTTGCTATACTGCACAGCATAATTGATAAAATAAGAATTTCATGGAAACAAATTTTTGAAATATGTTGAATTTGATATTGAATTTTGTTGATCTAGATTTTTGAGGAGAGATGGGAGAAATGGGTGGAGAGATATTGATGTTTGAAGGAAATGTTTAAATTGTTATTCAACACTTTGAAAAAAATGGAAAACCACTTTTAGGAGTTTTTTTACTTTAAAGTAAGTATTCTTTTTAAATTCGGTGATTGCAATTATAATTACACGTGGAAAACATGTATACCCACATAAATTAAATAATGTCGGTGATTTTTAATTGAAATTATATTAAAATAAATTTTTATAATTTGTTTAACATTGTTATATTAAAATTATTTAAAATATAAGAATATTACTTTGATATTCTTTTAAAAATGTCATAATGACAAAAACAAATCCTCATCCAAGAGACTAATAGTATCTTCTTTAAATCTCGATGATTGCCTTTTAACCATAAATATTAACAATATCTTGTGAACAATCTTGGATATCATGGTGGGACATCAAATATTGATCAATGTCACCACCACCTTTGGCTCCATCAATACACTTCCACCTATGGCTCCTTGGATAATGACACCTATGGGTCACCCCATTTTCAACCAACTTTTAGACCTACATAAAGCCTTTATATCCTGCTCCAATCTTGTTGATCCACAATATCATGGTTCGTCTTCGCAGCCAGCACCATGATTGTATTTTTTGTTTGTTTTTTATTGTATTTAGACTTAATTGTATTAATGCAAGTTTAACTAATTTTTTATAATATGAATATTATTTTTTATTTTGTTTTTTATTATTTAATGATATAATTATTTTTAATATTAATTAATTTATGTTGGTTACATATATTCCTACGATTTTAAATTATTCATAAATAATTAAATAAATAAATTAAAAGTGATTTTAATAAATAAATAAAAATTAATTTAATAAAAAACAAATCGTCACCAACGGATTCTCGCGTTGGTGATTGCAACTTATGCGTGATCGACGGAGAATCCGTTCTTTGATTCTAAAATGAGTATAGTTTGTTAGATTCTTTGATTTGAATAACGGATAATCCGATTGCTAGTTTTACCAGCAGTTATCCGTTGCTAAATGTAAACAACGGATTTTCCATTCTTGGTCGGCCAGCGGTTTCAATCCGTGCAAATCAGCTGCTGACAAATCTGCATCCAATTTTTGTTGTTCTTGATTCCGTTGCTAAATTATTTTAGCAACGGATGTTAGTCTTATTTGCAACGGAATCGTCCGTTTGCTAATTATCATTTTTAGTAGTGACCTTGAGCCGACAACCCAAGCCTAACCAACCGAACCCAAACAACCCAAATTTAACCAATAACAACACAGGACCCAACCAACCGAAACCCACACACTCAAGGCACGGAATGACCTCAGTGCGATACCAAGTTGATCAGATCCCTCACAATGGAACGGCTCATTCATCGGCCGATGTAATGGAGGAGCGTTATGCTCGAGGAGAATGGACCCTTCAATCAACGAAAGCTTAGAACGGTTCGTAAGAGGGGGTTGGGTTAGCCGGCTCATTCATCGGCCCAGATGTAATGGAGGAGCGTTATGCTCGAGAGGAGAATGGACCCTTCAATCAACGAAGGCTTAGAACGGTTTGTAAAGAGGGTTGGGTGACGGAGTGATGGAGGCGGAGTATGAAGGAGAAGATTTTTGGAAACCGGGAGTTTGAAAACCGTGAGCCTCGGAGTCCGACATCATAGACAAAACACGCATCGAAGGCATACGGATCATGGTGCGGGCTATCAGCCTCTTGATGGACTAACCAAAAGAATGAAGGTTGATGTGCGGATTTTTTCTTGGAAGGAATTGGAACGCCGATACTTTTGAAGGCGGATTTAGCGGCTATTAGGGATTATTTTATCCGGTTTTCCATTTTCGGAGGATAGGAAGGTTCGTTACATTCGGATGAAATTGAAGGGGCATGCGACGGCGTGGTGGGGTACGCGTGGAAGAACAATTATGCCGAATACAGTTGACCGCGGTTTCTAATTGGAGGGCGGAGATGAACGAGCGGCTTAAAAGAAAAATATTTGCCCATTGAGTATGAGCAAATGATGTTCAGGAGATGTTGCAACACGGGCAAGGGTCATTAAGCGTTGATCAATTTACGGATGCTTCCCATGAATTAAGCATTCCTTGATAAGGTTGTAGGCCCGAGCAACGAACCTTAGCTCGAATATCTGGGGGGGTATCTGATGGCAGTTGCGTAAAGAAATGTGTTTGCCCGCGGCTTAATCAATGTGGAAGAAGCATATCCAATTGGCACTTCGTATTGAGAAACAAATGGGACCGTCGGTTGGAAGGAGAGTGTCATCTTTTGATTCAAGGGTAGAATATACCCAAGGCATTTGCAAACCAAAGGCCTCCATTCTTTGAAAGACCAGGCTAGAGGAGGGATAAATGGGGATTATAAGGGAAAAGCCAAGCTACAAGCGAAGGAACTAATGTTGTAAGTGTAAAGGTTTCGGACACTATGTTATGGTGTGTCCTACGAGAGAAAAAAAATTAGCATTCATTTGTGAAAAAGAATTGATAGCAGAGGACATTGTGGAAGACATGGAGGGGGAAAGAAATCGTGGAAGTGGGCACAATGAAGAAGCCCACTTGGTTGCATCGAGACCTACCCAAGTTTGTGTTTATCCATCGAGTGTTGAGCGGGAACAAGGAAGGAACTTCAAACTAATCACAAGTGGTTACAACGCACTAATATTTTTCACTCGCCTAGAGCATAATGGTCGGGCTTTGAATGTCATTGATAATGGCGACGGCATGAATACGTCTTTGAAGCTATGAGTTGAGCGTTTGAAGGCTGAAAATGAAAACACCTACGAATTAGGTCAAGCTAATGAAGCTAATTCGTCTAGTGATCTAACGTTGTTTGGTTAAATTTTCATTAGTAAAAAAATATATGGACGAAACCTGGTGTGATGTCATTCCTATGACTGTTTACCACACTGCTCTTGGGACAGCCCATGGATACATGACTGAAGAGTTTCCTATGATGGGTATGCTAATACTTACTCTTTACCTTCAAAGGTAAGAAATTTGTGTTGGACCACTATGATTTCTTTAATTTGATACGAAAAACAGGTTGTCGGTCAATTGGCAAATGCCATTACTCTTCGAGTTATACATGAAGACAACATGGTGTTGTTAGTAGTGACCCGTGAGGTGAAGCAAAAAGACTATGACATTCCATTAGAATTCTCTAACACTGTTGGAAGAGTTTAGGGATATCATGCTTCATGAGGTTCCAAATCAACTACCACTCAAGAGAAGTGCAACATGTTATTGATCTAATCCCAGGATCCACCGCCTAATCTACCACACTACCAAGCATGAGCCCAATAGAGAATGAAGAGCTTTGTCGGCAAATTCAGTAATTATTAGACAAAGGGTTCATTCGAGAAAGTCTCACATTGTCTTGCTCCGGTTTTACTTACACCCAAAAAGGATGGTAGTTGGGAGGATGTGCGTCGATAATCGAGCAATTAATAAAATAACCGTGTAAAGTACCGCTTTCCCATTCCTTGTCTTAATGATACGTTGGATTTATTATGTGACTCCTTCATTTTACTAAAATCGACCTTCAAAGGGGCTACCACCGTTATTCGATCCGGGTGGGGGCGAATGGAAGACAACTTTCAAAACGAAAGATGGTCTATTCGAGTGGCTAGTCATGCCTTTTGGATTAACCAACGCTCCAAGCACTTTCATGCACGCCATGACACAAGTTCTTAAACCATTCTTGGGAAAATTTGTTGTTGTTTATTTTGATGACATCTTAATTTTAGGCCAAAAGTGTGCAGGAGCATTTGGGCCTGTCAAGCGTGCTCTTTGAAGGTCTTGAGAACTTTAACAACTCTATATTAATAAAGACAAGTGCTCATTTATGAGGAAAAGTGCCAAGTTCCCGGGTTTTATAGTTTCTCTCAAGGTGTCGTAGGCGACCCGCCAAGGTGCACACATGCCCAAGTGATGGCCAACACCCCGGAGAACCTCTTTGAATTCGAGGCTTTCATGGACTAGCCACATTCTATCGGCGTTTTATTCGTAACTTGACACAATAATGTCCCCAATCATCGAATGCTTGAAAGAAAGAAATTTTCTTTGAGATACAACGAGTGCCAAGCATTTCTGAGAAATTAAAGAAAAAGATGGGCCAAGCACGGGTGATCAAGGCCTGCCCAGGTTTCTCTAAAATTTTTGAAGTGGCTTGTGAGCATAGCATGTTGGCATCGGGGGTGTACTAAGCCGGGAGGGCCATCCCATTGCCTACTACGGTGAGAAGCTTAATGACACCCGCCGACGATATTCGGTATATGATATGGAATTCTATGCTTTAATCCGGTTTCACTCAAGCATTGGCGTCTGCTTATCGAGTCCCGCGGAAGATTTCATCCTTTTTCACAGAGACCATGATTCTACGAAAACATTTAAATTCTCAAAACAAGCTTAATGCACGACATGCTCGTTGGATGGATTATTTACAACAGTGTGGCTTTGTTATTAGACATAAATAGGGGCCGAAAAATAAGGTGGGCGACGCC
>JAGMVL010001819.1:0-62246 GCA_019202695.1 Populus x sibirica
GGAAAATTGATAGCACACTGTCACAATCCCACAGTTAAAATATCTCTACATCCATAGTTGACAACACAGTAAAAAGAGCAACACCTTTTATTATATAGTTCATATTATGCTTCTAAGGTGTCTTTCAAAAAAGATTAGTTGTTGAATATAAGTTAGATTAGGATTTTCTCTTATCAAAATGAGACGTTTTCTATTTGAATGATGCATCATGAGATGAAGATAGTTAAAATGGTCTAACCCTTATATATGTAATATTTCATTTTGTTCTAGACAATATAACACTACTAGAAAATTAATAAATACAAATGTCAAATACCGAGAGAGAATATTTCCCATCCCAGAGAAATTTCGAACGGATTTTAACTGACTCGGATATATTTTTTTCTGTTGATATACTTTGAAGGAATTATAGTGGGAATTACATAAAGGGAATAAATTGGCATCGGTAAAATCCGTTGGTAAAATCATTAGTAAACTGTGAACATCGTCATCATGTCAATTACAAAAGGAAATCACCGATGGAATTTTAAAATTGGAATTTTTCGGAGCTTTCTGGAACTATTCACTTTCCAATTGCACTATTAATTATTATTCTTTACGAGACAAAATCACCAAATCGGATTGAAAAGTAAGTTCGGGTAAGCATTTGGCGGTTTTCTAAAAACTTTAGATTAAATTAAAAAATTTAAATTAAATGTTATAAGAACGATGAATCATTGACAGATTAAAAAGTCGTCGGTTGATGTTTAGCGATACGAAAATTTTTGATTAAATTAAATATTACGAGATGGAATCCAATGAACAAAATGATTAAAAATATTAATATTTAATTATGCAGCCATTGAAAGCGGCGGTAAAATGCCTCAATTAAAAGCCTAGAATCCCTAATTTCAAGTGACACCCCTCTCCTTTCTTCTTTTTTTCCCCATATGTAAAAAACATCAATATCCATTTCTTTTTCTTCTCTTCTCTCCTCAACTCCTTCTCTTCTCCTCCATGCTCGGTATGTCTTCATCTCTTTCTTTGATTTTTTTTTTCTTCTAGGTTTTTTTAATTTGTATGCTTTACGAATGTGTTTTTTTTCTCTTTTTTGAGCTTCACCTTCGCAACTACATTAAGGTAAGATTTTCTTCTTCTTCTTTTTCATGTTTTTTTCACTATATTCATTTTTTATTTTATTTTTAATTGTTTTTGTTCTTAATATTAATTGTATGAATGTTGTTGTAGGATTATTTTTTTTTTCATATAAGATCATTTTTAGTTGATTTTTTTATAGGATTTTTAAATTATTTTCATATGAATTTTTTTAGTTGAATTTTTTTTTCATGTTATTTATTTGTTGCAAATTTATTTGAGTTTATTTTCTTCTTCTTTTTTCCAAGCATTTTGAGTATTATAAAGTGTTGATTTATATTAATTTAATTATTTTATAGTTTTTTAAAATAGATTTTTTTAAAATATTTTAAATAATTACCGACGGAATTACATACGGTATTTTGCCAGGGAAATACCGAGTGAATGAAGCAGTGATTTTTTTTGCGTGCTTTTCCGTCAGTAAATCCATCTGTAATAATATTTTTTTATTATCAACGGACTTACCGACGGAGCATTTTCGTTCGATGATTTCATTGGTAAATTAATTACCAACGAATGATAATGCAAATACCGAATGGAAAAATCTATCGAAAATATAAAGATTGTGGTAGTGTAAAGTCGATGGTCAAAATGATATGTATTTGATAAATGACTTCCCATTCATCGTGATGGAAAAACAAAAGGAAGTCAAGCGAGTTGGCTCGTGAATCGATTGTTCGTTGACATAGTTCTAATCATTGCTACCCAATTTGACCCCATTTTGGAAAACAATTGAAAAAAACCTAAAAATTGGAACAACAAAAAACAACAAAAACTCTCAAAAATATATTCTTGATGTATTTGCATCATTTTCAGCATTTTCAGGTATCTCCCAAAAGGATTCAAATTTTAAATATCTTTTCAACACGTTCAACTTTTAGCGCGTCATTTTCAAAATCATTGATTTTCCCATTGGAAGTTAACGTTGATGTTGCTTTAAAAAAAAAATCAAAATACAAATGTTGGACCAAGTAATTGGGGAAGTAAGATAAATTTTTATACCTATAAATAGGTGGTCACATACACACAATAGAGAGAGCCATTAAAAAAAACCCTAAAGAAAGACAACACAAAAACAAACCCTAACCCACCAATAAAACCTAAACCCAGTTTGCCGCCACTCATTTTTTTCTTCCTCCTAAACTAGTCTCCCCTACAGATCGATCCTTCACCCAACACCCCCATTTTTATCTTCACCAACCCCGCAACACCCCATGTTGCAACCTCACCATCTTGCAACTAAGCCAAACCCAATTTCTTCTACCTTTACCTCCTAAAATAAACTCATTCCCTAATCTCTCCTTTCAAAAGACCATCATCGACTCTCTCTTCTCTCACGTCCCTCCATTTTCTTCAATAAAAAACCAAGGGCCACTAACCCCCGGTCAACCGCCTTTAGTGGCCTTTTCACCTCCGTTGTCAATTACGACCTCCACCACCGACGACTCTCTCCTCTTCATGACGCCCTATCCAACAAAGCATTACTCTTTTTTTTATTCCCAGGGGTGCCCTTCGCAATGTGTCTTCATTGGCCCGCCTATGAAGGCTCTTAACAACCCCCTAGCCTAAACACAACAAGACTTTTGATTTCTCTCATAACTACCAACAACCACCATCATGACCCAAATCGACACCACTTTCACCCGTGATACCTTAACCCCGCGTACGCCCAACGACAAAGACATCAACTACCCAATGATAGCTTCTACCATACCTCTCCCCCACTATTTATATTTGAAGCAACCATAAAAGGGAGGAAAATTAAGGGAAAAAAACTTCTGGAAGACAGATCTAAAAAATAATAAAATCAATTGTTTGTGTATTTTTCCTTGTTTTGCGGTGGCGGTGGCTCTCCCTCTGTGGTATATGAAGAAAAAAAAAGAGAAAGACAATCCGAGATCCCTATTTTTTTTATCTCACCTATGGCGATGCGTGAACCCATTTGTCGGGCTGTGGCGGCTCATGAGATCCACGCGTAAGACTGTTCATGTACCTTCAAAAGACTCCGACTTGATTCCTTTAGTTTTTGGACATGTTGAACATCCGGGAGGGTTGATCTATGAACTCAATTTATTTTTGTAATCAAATGCTTATTTTTTTGTATAATATTTGGAATATTTGGACTATTAATTTAGTTTAATTTGTGTTTGGACTTTGAAATAATTTGAATATTTACGTTGAATTATGGATTTATTCTTTAGGTTTATGATTGTTTTGTGGACGTTAAATATTGATGCACGAAGTTATGTTCGGTCGGTGTTGGCTTATTTGGATTAGCATGAAATTTGAATGAAGCATGTGACATTAATAAAATCAGTGTAAATGTTTGGTGTTTGCTTGCTTTTGAGTTGAATTTTGAATAGTAAATAATTTGTTTTTAAATTGATATCTTGTTTGATTTAAACAATATTATTGTGTTTCACGAACGGGGCTTTAGTCAAATTTTCAAAGGTTCGAGGATAAATTTGCAAATCAATTTTAATTCCCCTACGTTTGTTTTTTCCCTTTCATATTTAATATTTGGAATTGTGACCTACACATGAGTTACTTTTTTTCTATTAAACGAATCGGTTCTTCCCATAAAAAAACAAAAAAATCTTTCCTTCAAAAATATAAAAACATCATATTGCATTTTCATATGAAAATTCAACAATACATATTTGCATGTGTTGTGGGATTTAATAACAAGTTTATTAAAGTCATGAAAATTTGACCTATATTTCAAAAAAATACCAAAAAAATATTTTGTTTTCGATTATGAACTTATACGTACGACATATTCTCGGTATTAAATAAGAAGATAGTTTCTTTTATTTTTATATTGACATTAGAACGGTTAGGTTTTTTTAACCACATAAGATAATGATTTTCTTGCGTGGAGAACTTTTCTTAAACTTTATACGAAACAATGATTAGAAAACACAACAATACCTTAGTTTATATCGAATAAATGAATGTAGCTTACCTCGTGTAAGGTGTATTAGGGGTGTTAATACTTTCCATTTACGCAACCGGTCCTCTTATCCGAACTCGAGATCGGGGCTTAGGGTTCCTAGTGACCAAAATATCGGGTGGTGACTCTTATTCCCTTTTTATTCCTTATCCTTTCCTCTCATACCATTCCCGATCAAGGAGGATGATGTTCGCGTGCGCCACACACGTGCAACATAATGACGACTCCACTAGGACTTCCCGTGGACTAAGCTTTTTTATTATTATTATTGTGTTTTACTATTTGGTTTATGTGTTTATTTTTAATATGCATTTTTTTTTATTATTTGCTTATATGCTTGAATTTTTTATACATATTGTTCATGCATTGTATAACTCTTGCCCTCATGCATCTCCGTTTTAATTTTTGAAAGCACACATAAGCTTCTAAGTTAGGTGGGGATTAGTGGTTTGCCCTATAACTATAGGTTAGGTTCGGGATGAGTGAAACACCCAACTCATATCCGAGTGTCCGGTTTGGGGTAATAAGAGCATATGTACTTTAACCATTCCTTAGCAAAACCCTCATACCGCCTTTATGAAGATCATCACTGCAGTATTTGAGACCTTTTGAGACTAGGTAGAAAACCTACCCTTGCTCACTAAATGAATAGAACATGCCCTTGGGTTATATGCGCTACCTTTTATTTTGCATCAAGGTAAGCTCTTCTTGAAGCATCTTGAACTCAAGACTTGCGAGTGACACGATGATCGCCACTTAGGAAAGTTTTATTGTAGAGTTTGGGCAATAATCAAAATTCTTGTTTTCATCATGCAAGAGTTACAACCTTATGTCACCTCTTCAAGAACAAGTTTATCATATAAAAATATGCTCATACATTTAACATGCATGCTCCTAGATTGAAACATAGGTTCCCCCATCTAAGGCCTACTACACCGAATCGAGAAAAAATGAAAAATAAAAAAATGGCCGAGATAGAGGCTTTATTATAAAGAAATTAAAAGCATCAAAGGTGAAGTAGTTAGACTCGTAAATCTACTCGAACAAGTGTAAGCCGAGTTTCAAGAATGAAAAGGGAACGTCTACAAGCCTCCTATGAAAACACCGTCGTCCACGTCCCTAACACATCTTGGAACTTTGGGATAGACTCGCAACTAAATGGCAATTTTTTTCCCTTTCCCCCATCTATCCAACTCAAGCTCATATCATCGTTGATCCAACAAACGAAATGACCTTCCGACAATAGGTCTACTAGTCCCATAAACCATGATAAATACCTTTGATACTCAAGTTTGTCTACCGGCATCCGGGTTAGACTCCGACTTGTTCCCGACTCCATTAAATCCCATGTAACCACCATTTTCTAGTGGTATAACCCAGACGAGAGTTGTGAATATCATGGTAAGGTCTTGGGTCATTTGATTGAAAACCGCAAAAATTTCCAAGTATCAAGTTCGAAGGTGATTAGTAAGGGGTGAATTGAGTTTGTGAAGAATGATGGTACCTACCACATAGTCACCCTTATCTTAAAAAATGACTAGTAGCTTGCAAAATGCCGATAAGACATAAATAATATACAACTACCTCGAGAATGAGTATTGTATTTTGCTTAATATGCTTTCATATATCATGAGTGCATCATATATTTTTAAAGAATTGTGCTTTATTCGTCTTATTCTTGTTTTGAAATAAAAAGATGTTTTTTTTCAAAGGTAATTTTGATAAAATATTTTGATTAAACTCCAGCATACGAAATTAAGGCTAATCAATCCCGAAAGATTAAGTGTTTTGATTGGGGGAAATGAGTCGATGTTTGTTAACATGACATGATAAACAATATAAGGTGACCAAGCAAATTTTGAACTCACACATAAAAATTAAACCACACATTATGCACCTAAGTTTTAACAAAGTATGTATAATGACTTGTAGTAGATTTGGTAATTATGGACTTGCGAATCATGATTCTTACAAAACCGAATCATTACGTTAGACGAGGTAAAAATTTATCGGTTCTAATAGACCCTTTCTTGAAATGGAGAAAAGGTCATCTTTGTTTATTCCTTCCATAATTCTTGAAACATACATCCCTCGCAATCTCATTTTGAGCCTGGTGGTATATTTCCTTAAAAAAAAAAAACTGCGACATGGACCACACCCCACCTTTGGGAGAAATGAAGGATTTTCGGCTGAAAAGATGAAGACAATAGTAGAATCCATGGTAAAGAGAATGTTAAAAATGAAAGTCCAATGATTGAGAAAGGTTAAATGTGAAAAAAACCATAGACTAGGGGGCATCTAAGAAAACTTTGAGGAAGGTTACTAAAAGCTAAAAAGTGGAAATTACCTACACTAAAAAGGCAAGTCAAGGGTTAAAGGTGAAGAAAATGCCTATCAAGTCTAGGAAGAGCAAAAGAGATTTTTAATTGAGGAAAGACGCAATAAATGTCAAAAGTCGATACTATAAAAAATATTGAGCTACAAACATGTCTTTTGGTATTTATAATAAAACCTCTCGTATCTTCAAATGATTAGATTAGTTATCCATTAAAGAAAAAGATGGATTTACCTTATGATCTTTGTTAAAAGAATTCTAAAATTTTAAGTGAGCATGGTTATATACCAATGTTTGCCCTTGATGGGTAAAACTGAAAGTTTTTTGTTGATAAAAATCCTGTTAAAAGTGGAGGCATAGTTATTATTTGATTATGATGGAGTTTCCGTTAGGCTTTAGAAAACAAGATCCATTGATGAAATATATGGCATGGTTATATGTCATTTCATCTATAAAGACAGTAGAGAAAGGGAGTTAATGGATAGTTGACGTTGATCCTAGGTCTTTGAAACCCTCACACACCTTTTAAGCCTATGAATTTTCTTTTTTTTCATAGCTATGAACCATAACTCGTATTATGTGCTTTTAAGAGCTCTTTTAATCAAGCAAATGATTTAAACCGATAAATGGCTCTCTCAAAACTTAAAGAGATTTTTCATAAAGAGTCATGGCTTCACGAACTAAGTTATTGGTTATTATACATGCTAATAAAATAGGTGCTAAAAAAACAACCTTTCTTGAAAAAACCTCAAATTTTAACTTGAGCATCCCTGCTTTTTTTAATTCACGAATGTCACCCGTCACATACCATTAAATAACATACCCAAGATCAGAGATTAAAATTGACAAAGAACCATAGAAAAAACTATTTTAATCCTACAACAGTTAATTTCTGCTTTTAAAATACAAGACAATCAAAGGACCGCATGTATTGAATGACGTGTGTTGAGTCTTTGACAAAAAAAGCTTGATTTTCAAAAGTACTTTCAAAACCGACATCTCTCTTATTTCATTTCAATAATTAGACTTAAATAGACATAATCTTTGAAATGTGCGAGTTGATTTGAAGCAAGGCAGATTTTCAAGTAAAGAAGAACATCAACCAAGTTTGCAAAGTCCTCAACAAAAATGACATCACTCCTTAATCATCCTTGAAAAGTTGAATAGTTGGGGGCAATACAATAGACTCTAGAAGTAAAGCAAACAATATTCAGATCAACCGAGAACAAAAAAAGATAATCAAATGATGAATCGCTGAAATCCATCAAAGCTATGTTTAGCATCTAGCAAATGACAAGTGCCTCTTGATGATAAAATAGAAGAATGATCACATTCGGATCAATTGAGGGCAATATTACTCAAAGATGACCTATGATTTAATGAACTCCAACAATAATGAGAGTAATGCTACACTTAAAGTGGCATCTTTATGTCTTTATATTGGCTTACCCTCGAAACATGACTATGACCCTTGAAATATGTTATTGCATGGGTGTATTTAAATGAATGTCGGAAGGATACACACCACTAAGACTAACCATGGGACAATTTGCTTTGAAGCCTATTAATTCAAGGTGTATTTCACCGATCATGAGTATGGGTGATAAAAGGAACATCATTGATGATTGACAATGCATTTCCTTTTATAATTTGATTAGACGGGTTGAGAGAAACTTATTGAGAAGAACACTAAGCATACATCAATGAGCCTTTTACTACAAGCTATGAGATGCATGCCGGACGATCTGACTGCTTCAATGAATGTTGATGATACCATATACTTGAAGAATATGTTTCAACTAGAGGCAACTTTATGGCAGATTGGCAATCTAGGATGAGATCGACATTAGAAAACATCTTAATGATTATTGGCGAGGATGCGCACAACTAATCGAGAGCAGTTCTTGAGAGAATCTAGGAAATGAATGATTTATTAAACTCTTTTATGATGAATCAAGCAACACCATATTTAAGGGCGTAGTCAGCTTGATAAACAACAAGACGTAATCGTCGCGGACAACTCAGAGATGGACACTATATTTACATTTGAGTGGGAGGACGTATGCGGTAAACTTCGAATGAGCCAATGAATCAAAAGAATAGAGAAGGCTTTGGATAACAAACAAAGGCACCTTATGACAATGAAGCGTTAAAGAGTAGGTGTTGTATTTCAAACTAGGTAAGGACCTATACATGTCATCTAACCCCAAAGCATTACACAAATATTTTTGAATTGTTACAAGAAAAATCCTTAATGAAATCCAAACAAGATTATGATACATCGGAGTGGACAAATAAACAATCATTGAGCTAATTATAACAAAGAATTATAGTTTTGACCACTAGAACGAGAAGAAGATGAGGTAAATCCTACCATTAGGAAATTCTCAAGAAAACAAGAAGATCAACCATATCATCGTGAAGAGTCTTCGGGACAACCCTACAATCGAAGCACCGAAGTTTTCAAACACTACGATCGTAAGTATCGAGTCAACCTTGCAATCAGGAAGTACCAATTTTTCAACCTGTCATCAGGAAATCCAATTAAATCTAGGTATCCAAGAAGGACAAATGTTAACCGCAATCATGAATCATCGAGAAAGTTCAAGGAGAGCTTGATCAAGCCACGTTATAAAAAAGAAAGAAAATGAAAAGCCCTTCCATTAGGAATCCTAGTTTTAAACCCTATAATCAAGAAGAAAAGTGAGAAGAACCATACTATTAAGAAATTCTCAAAGAAAGAAGAAAGTTCAAACTACGTCATCACGAAGAACAAGAAAATCCTACCATCAAGAATTTGAGTTTTGGGAACCCCGCCATCGGGAATCTCAGCTTTTTTATTCCACAATCAAAATGTTTCAAATTCAATCAAAATAATTAAAGATACCTTTGAAGAGTTCTAGTTGAAGGAGATCGCTGAGATTCGGGGATTTTAGATCAACCGAGTTGGAAAAAAAAGACAATTATACAGAAAATAGTTGAGAATCCGGTTCTCCTAATAGTTGTAAGTTTTTTTGTTTTGGTTAAAGGAAATCACCAAATTGGGATTTCGAGTTGACCGAGCTAGGACAGGAGATTTCGGGTTCTAGTTAAAAGGAATCGTTGGATTGGGATTTCAAAGTTGATCAAGCTACGTGGGACGGAGATTTTAGTTTCGGTTTAAAGGGAATTGTCGGATTGAAATTTCGGAGGTTAACTGAAAGTTATAGACAAAGATTTTGGTTATTGTTGAAGGGGATCATCAGTTGGGATCTCGGAGTTAGCTAAAACTTGTTTTGAGATTTTGGTTCTAGTTAAAATAAATCACCCGAGATTGAGATTTGGGTTAATCGAGCTATGAATCGGATATTTTGATTCTAGTTAAAGGGAATCTCTAGATTGAGATTTCGGGTAGATTGAGTGCGACATAGATTTTAGTTACGGTTAAAGGGAATCACCAAATTAGGATTTCAAGTTGGCCGAGCTCTGATCAAAGATTTTTCATTACAGTTAAGAAAATCGTCATATTGGAATTTTAGGTTGATCAAGCTGTGACAAAGATTTTAGTTCGGTTAAAGGAAATTGCAAGATTGGGATTTCGGGTTAATCGAGTTGTAGACAAAGATTTTGGTTCTAGTTAAAGAAAATCGCCCGGATTGAGATTTTAGGTTGATCGAGGAATGCAAATAAAGATTTTGGTTGGTTAATTATGATCATCGAATGGGATCTTAGATTGAGTGGCGAAGATAGAGATTTAAGTTCTAGTTAAATGGGGTCTCTAGATTGAGATTTCAAATTAACCCAACTAAAAACATAGATTTCGGTTAGGGTTAAAGGGGAAATCGCTAAATTAAAATTTCTAGTTGGCCAGATTTGTAAACAAAGATTTTAAGTTATGGTTAAAGAGGGTCTTTAGATTGAGATTTTAGGTTAACCCAATAAAAAACATAGATTTTGGTTAGTTAAAGGGAATCACCAAATTAGGATTTCGGGTTGGTCGGAATGCAAACAAAGATTTTGGTTCTAGTTAAAGGGAATCACCAATTGAGATTTCGGGGTTAGCCCAACCGAAGACGGAGATTTAGGTTCTCGTTAAAGAGGGTTACTACATTGAGATTTCGAATTAACCTAACGAAGATAAACATTTAGGTTTACGGTTAAAGGGGATTGTCGATTGGGTTCTCGAGGTTGACCAAACTTTTGACAAAGATTTTGGTTCGATTAAAGGAATTTGCTAGATTGAGATCTCAGGATAACCAAGCTGTATATAATTTTGATTGAATTTTAGTTGAAGGGGATTGCTACAAAGATAGAGTTTCAGATCAACCGAACTAAAAGTTTTGAGAACTTTAGTTTTGGAAGAACAATTCGTTTATCTTTACAAACTTCTTGCACCAAACACTTAATAAGTCTTTTCTCCGTGAGTATTGTTAAAAGGCGGTATTTATTGCTTTCTATTTTTTTACCTCATTTTGGAAAAAAAAATTGAAAAAAATGAGCAAAACAACAACAAAAACCCAAAAAATTATGTTATTAATGTATTTGCATCATTTTCAGTTTCGTCTCAAAGGGATTCAAATTTTAAATGTCTTTTTAACATGTTCGACTTTTAATGTGTCATTTTTAAAATCATTAATTTTTCTCATTAACTCGACATTGATTTTGCTCTTTTAAAAAAATCTAAATACAAATGTTGGACTTGGACCAAGCAATTGGGGAAGAAGATAAATTTTTCTACCTTTAAATAGGTGGCCCCATACACACATACACACAAGGAGGGGGGAGCCATTAAAAGAAAGCCCTAAAGAAAGACAACATAAAAAAACCCTAACCCCCTAATAAAACCTAAACCTAGTCGCCACCACTCCTCTTTTTTTCTTCCTCCCAAACTAGTCTCCTTCATAGGCCAATCCTTCACCCAACACCTTCATTCCCATCTTCACCAACTTGTAACACCCTCCTGTTGCAACCTCACCATTAACAGCTGAGCCGAACTAGCCTTTTACCTCCAGAAATAAACTCGTTCCCTCATCTCTCCTTTTAAAAAACCATTGTTAGCCCCTCTTTTCTCTCACATCCCCTCCATCTTTTTTAATGAAAAAACCGAGCCACTAACCCCCCTCAACCGCCTTTAGTGACCTCTTCACTTCCATTGCCAAGCACAACCTCCACCACTGACGACTCCTCCTCTTCATGTGACCCATCCAACAAAGCCTCACTCTTTTTTCTTTTTCTTTTTCTATTCCGTGACAGAGGTGCATTTTTGCAATGTATCTTCGTCGCCTAGCCATAAAGCCTCTCAATAACCTTTCAACCCAAACACAACGGGACTTTTTTTTCTCTCATGACTACAAACAACCACCAACGTGACCCAAATCAACACCACCTTCACCCGTGCTAGCCCCAACTCCGGCTTCGCCCACAATGATAGCACATCAACTTCCCAATGCGGGCTCCTACCACCCCTCTCCCCACTGTTTCGTTTGAAGTAACCATAAAAGGGAGGAAAATTTGAGAAAAAAACAAAACCATAAAGATAAATCTAAAAAAATAATAAAATCAATTATTTGTGTATTTTTCCTTGTTTTGTAGGTGATGATGGCTCTCACCGCTGGCATACGAAGAAAGAGGAGTGAAAGTTGATACGGATCCCCACATTTTTTGTCTCACTTGCTACGGCGCGTGAACCCATGAGCTTGATAGTGGTGGCAGCTCGTAAGATCCACGCGTCGGCATTGTTCATGTACCTCCGAAAAGAATCCGGACTTGATTCTTTAAACATACTTAACATCTCGGAAGGTCGATCTATGAACTTAAATGATTTTTGAAATCAAATGCTTATTTTTTACGTATAACATTTTCGTTTTTGGATTGAACCGTTAATTTGGTTTAATTTGTGTTTGGATTTAAAAATAATTTGATTATTTTCTTTGAAATATGTATTTATTTTTTTAGGTTTGTGATTGTTTTGTGGACATTAAATATTTATACGGGAGTTATCTTTGGATTGTTATTGGTGTTGGTTTATTTGGATTAACATGAAATTTGAACGAAGCATGTGACATTAATAAAATCTGTGTGAATGTTTGGTGTTTGCTTGCTTTTTAGTCAAATTTTGAATAATAAATAATTTGTTTTTACATTGATATCTTATTCGATTTAAAACATATTATTATGTTTCACCAAATACGACATTAATAAGAATTTTTCTTAAACCTTAGACAGGACCAATGATTACAAAACATAACAATACCTTAGTTTTATCGGACAAATGAACAATGCGGCTTACCTCGGGTAGGCGTATTATGGATGCTAATACCTTCTCTTTACACAACTGGGTCCCCTCACCCAAACTCTAAAACCAGTTAGAGTTTCTAGTGACCAAAATACTATGTAGTGACTCGCATTCCCTCTTTTTACGGATAAAGGACAAAATTCCTTGTCCTTTTCTCCCACACCATTCACGATCCAGGAAGATGATCACCGTGACACCACACACATTCGACAATATACATCATAGGAGGTTATGAGTTTCAACTTGTTGAACTTACTAAACCCTATAATAAACAAATTTAGTTGACCCATTATTTAGTTCACACAACTAAACCTTGAAGCTTTACTCTTGATTAAGTATGATTAAACCTTCCGGACCTAGTAGATTAACTTAATGACTCCTGTGACTAAGAACTCAATCCAAGTTGGGTTTATATCGAACTAGGTGGGAGTTGACTCCAATCAAACATGGTTGGCCCAACAATCAACATGAAACCCATCACTTAGTCCAAACTAGGGTAAGACCTTGTTTGACTTTTTAAAAAAATTAAAACAAAGTTATTTAAAAAAAAAACTTGAAACAATACCATTTTAAATTGATTTAGATCAACCAATGTTGATTCACTCTATGCATGACCTGAGCCTTAAACATGGTCATGAATTAGACCGAAGTTTATGCTTCCCGGTGACATGAGCATTGGATATGGTCATGAATTAGACAAGTTTTATAACTATGCTTCAAATCCTATATACATACTAGACGTTGGCCAATGCCACGTCGAGAAGGCCGGATTATTTTTTTTGTAAAAAATGATGTTCAAGTACCGCAAATGCATTTTAAAAAAATGGGACTCAATTATAGACCGACTAGATCAAATAAGGTGGTTTTATCTAATTAGATGATAAAAAAAAAAAGCAAACGATAATAAATGAATCAATTTTTTTATAAAAAAAGATCATGATAACTTGGGGGAAAAAATCTTTTTTTCAAAAGAGGAAAAATGATGCATCTCAATTATTAGTTAATTAAATATAGAATGATGAAATTAGATAAAAAATAAAAAAAAAATTCTTGGCATGAGTGAACCCAAGTTAACATAACACTTGTTTGTATTACCCACTTTAATAATTTTTCCATTTAAACAATAATTTATATTTATTAAAAAACAAACTTGTTTTTATTCAACTTGATAATAATAAAAAAAATAATGAAAAGATACAAAAACTTCTAATGCAAGTTTTAAAAATTTTGCTTCTAAAAACAATTTGATTATTTTACTATGTTTTAAAGAGTAAAATGAATAAAGAATTCATAAATATCAAATTTAAAAAATTTATTTTTTAAAAGTAATTAAATAATTTTAGCATGTTAAAAAAATTAAAAGATAATTCTATTCTTGAACAATATGAGCAATGGGCCTCCAAAAACAACCGAAATGTCATACTGATTTTTTTGGGTAAAAATATAATTATACTATTATAGTATTACGGTGAAGAGTGAAATATACGTGGTTGTACGATGTAAGGGGATAATTATTAGATCCCGAAGCGATTCTTTTGGTGCGTGCGAGATAGCGAACTTTAGAGAGGAGAGTTACGTAGGGAGGGGAGAGGAGAAGAGAAGAGGAGAGAGAGGGAGGGAGATCTGAATTATTAGGGTTTTGAAATTCAAGTCCCAGGTCAGTGAGCGTGTAAATTCTTATGATCTTTTTGTTTTTTTTTTAAGCAGAGGAAATGGTGTGTTTGATGATGTTTAATTGTGAGAAAGAGGTTGTTGTGTGCTTGTTATTTGCAGGAGGGACCACCTACGAGAGGAGTGATAGAGAGCTAAGATTTCCTTCTTCTGTTTCTTTTGAGTCTTCTAAGAGAACTGAGAGAGAGCTAAGATTATCACTTTCGATTTTTAGGGTTTCTCTTTTTTGCTTTCTTGTCATCACCAAACAGCAACAAAAGGGGTCTTCTTTGTAGTTGTTTTGAATGGACCGAAAGCTTGTGGTTAGTTAATTGTTTTTGGTTTTGCAAATTTATGAAGTTTGAATTTTCTTTTTGTGGGTTCTTATGCTTTTGTGTGTGATTCAACTTGTAGGTTTTGGGTATTCCATGGGAGATTGATACCGAGGGTTTGAGAGAATATATGACCAAATTTGGTGGATTAGAGGATTGTATTGTTATGAAGGTTAGCCCTTTATTTTTTTTTAAAAAAAAAAAAGGGTACAGGCTTTATGCTTATGATCCTGCTTCTTTTCTTTTTTCTTTTGAATTCATGGAAAATCTAATATTGTGGGCTGTGTGATTATAATTTTATTATGTCACAAGAAATTTAGATTGTTGTGATGGTTTGGTAATTTCTATTTCATACTGGCTTTCCCATTCGTACATCAGATTTTGTGTAGTGCCAGTATTAAAAGTTTTGTACTTCATTAAGTTGGATTTTTTGGTGTGAGAACATTTTCTGCTGTTTGGTGTACTGAATTTAGCTAAACTTTATGTTTCCTTGGTTTGGCCAAAGCATCTCATAAAGATTTTAAATTTGCGGATGCCTGAACGCTAACGGTGGAAATTTGCCGGTTGATTTTCACTTTAAGCGTCTTGTGCCTTGTGTAACCTTGCTGTGTGCATACACTAGCAATTCATGGCAGGTCTTATATATTGTGGGCTTTCTGGAAGTATTCACAGCACTGCACTGGACCTCACTACTTATGTGTACCATTTTGCCGAATAAAAGTGGTTTTTTTCTTAAACCCCTCTGCAGTTTATGAAAGTTGAACCAATGTTTTGGATTGGCTAGATTAGTCTTTATCAGTTTCTAGTTTCTTGTCTTCCCAAGGTGTAGTTTTTCATGAATATTGAACACCATTAGTTATTGTTTGTTACAATTAGAAGTTGTAGATGTGAGAAAGGGGGAGATGAAAATAGCATTCAGTCGAACTTTAGGTCTAAGAGTAAAAAGATTATATTTGAACACTCAGACTTCTTCAACTTTCTACTGCAATGTGCATTATGCAATATTATTTCCTATTCCAGTTTATTTTGTATCAATGTGTGAGAGGTGCACAATTTGGTTACTATATTTTTCCATTATTAGTGAGGAATGTTTATCTTTTCATTTTCTTCTGTGTATCTCTATAAATCCCTGACAGTGTTGCTGTTATACTTCTCCATGTTTAGGAACGGTCATCAGGTCGATCTCGTGGTTTTGGATATGTTACTTTTGTGTCGGCTGAAGATGCTAAGGTATTTCATATGGCCTTTATTCGTTTTCAATTTCTATGCCGCATAAGATTGTTTGTGTGCTGAAATCTTGTTGGCTGCAGGCTGTGCTATCAAGTGAACACTTTCTTGGTAAAAGAATGCTGGAAGTTAAAGTGGCTACCCCAAAGGTTGGCTAAAAAAATCTTGAACAGATTGCCTTGTTATTTTTTTTTAGACCTGCTTCACTTTGTTTTGTTTACCGTGCATGATTGAAATACAGGCACACTAAATTTTCTCACGTGCTACTTTATCTTGTGTTTTTTTTTTTGGCAGGAGGAGATGCGAGCGCCTTCAAAAAAGCGACTAGGATATTTGTGGCCAGGATTCCACCATCTGTGACAGAAACTACCTTTCGAAGGTAAGTATTGTGATGGTGGTCGGGGTGCTTGTTTCCTTCTCCTCTAAACACAATTCGTGAAGTTTGATGTGGAATGAACACAGGTCATGATATTTTTTTCTCTTGCAGTCATTTTGAGAAATATGGGGAGATAATAGACCTATACATGCCAAAAGTAAGCTCTGATTCATGTGCTAATGACCATACTCTGATTCATGCTGTTTTGTGTACTAAGAATTAAATTTATATAATTGTTCCCTCTGGTTAGAAACATTATATTTTTGTCAATAATTGTGCTGTACAGGATCATAGCTCGAAAGCACATCGTGGAATTGGGTTCATCACATATGCAAGTGCAGGTCAGACTTTTAACATGCCTTGCAATTATTTTTTTCTTGTAATATCCAGATTGGTTTTTGCACTTAATTATGTTGCTATGTCACATGAAAACATGTATGAATATGTGGTGTAGAGACCAATCAAAGTATTGAACCTCTTTACATTATGGAGATTTTCATCCTTTGTGTGTGTCTAGCAAATGTGTCCTTATTGATCACTGAGACTTAATAGAGATGCGGAGGATGTTGTGGAATCTGTCTCTGATGCAAAATACTGAAATGGATTGTGTCATAACAGATTCTGTGGATAATTTGATGGCGGAAACTCATGAATTGGGAGGCTCTACTGTAGTTGTAGATCGAGCAACGCCTAAGGCAAGTTATGCAGAGCTACCTTTTTTCTCTTTAAAATAGGCTTGTTTTATCTTATGGATGGAAAGTTGTTGTTGTTGTTGTTTTACTTGCAATTGAAGTCACCTGTAGCTCAGAGGATATCTCATTTGCGATACGTTTTAGCAGTTTTTTTACATTTATTTTAATAGATATGCTGTTGATATTCAATGGTGTAACATTATATTATTAGGAAGATGATTTTAGGCCAAATGGAAGAATGGCTCCTGGTGGATATGGTGCATACAATGCTTATATTTCTGCGGCTACTAGATATGCAGCTCTTGGTGCTCCCACCTTGTATGATCATCCTGGACCATTCTATGGAAGTAAGTACCACTGGAAATAGGTATTTTTAGCAAATTGGCAAGTACTATTTCATCATTTATTAATTTCTTTTCCTGTTGGATTAGGAGGGGAATCATCTAGAGGAATGGGCAAAAAGATCTTTGTTGGAAGGCTTCCTCAGGAAGCAAGTGCTGAAGATTTGCGCCAGTATTTTGGTAGATTTGGCCACATATTAGATGTATATGTTCCCAAGGTAAGATAGTGATATTTTTTGTTGTACAGTTGAGAGGGATTTTCATCTATTTATTGATCTGTGCATGCTTATTGGATGTAGGATCCCAAGAGAACTGGCCACAGAGGTTTTGGATTTGTAACCTTTGCTGAAGATGGTGTAGCAGATCGTGTATCTCGAAGATCTCATGAGATTTGTGGACATCAGGTATTACTAAGAACTTTTCCTTACCCAGAGCATTTGTTGATAGTTGATTTTTATCCAGAATCTACCATAAAAAGAGATGTATGCAGAAAGGGTTCCTTATTCCTAAGGTTTTCAAATGAAGATATGTCAATTGGGAAGGCATTTCTAATGCTTCATAAGTAAAATGAAGGGTTTTTGTGTCTCTATCTTGAGGTGGTTTGCAAATTTCTGAATTTGCTAGGTGCTGGAGGGTGGTTATCATTGTGATTCACGAACTAGAGTTTAGGATGCTTTTGTACTTTGTATATCATTCAACAAATTATTGTTATTAATACTTGAAAGAACAAAATATCACTTATAGCACGAGTCAAGACTGAATATTGCATATTGGAGCATGATGCTTGAAGAATTGATAAATGTGTATATTATTTAGGCTCATACGCTATCTATGTGCTGTGCTTGCCTGCATGTGAAACCTTCACTGATAAGGACATTTGTTACTGTGAAGAAAGCTGAGGCTTCAATTCTAGCTTAAGTGCATAACATAACTTCTGACTGTAACTTCCTGTGCAGGTTGCAATAGATTCAGCCACACCTATTGATGATGCTGGTCCAAGCGGAAATTTCATGATGAGTGGTCCTGAACCTTTTTGGGAGTTATGCTGGTCCCATGCGCAACTTTGGCAGGATGTATGGAACCCTGGATTACGATGATGCAAGTGCATATATGGTTCCTTCTAAAGTAAGTCTGATGATTGTTGAATCCTTTATATGGTGTTCTTACACTGATAAATATTAATAACGTTAATAGCAGAGTTTCTTTTAGCTTGATCAATTTGTTAAACGAAACATTCTTTTCTTTACAGTGGGGTTATGGAATGGGGAGTGCAAGACCTTCAAGGGCAGATTGGAGGTACAGGCCATACTAGACAAAAGATGGTGGCCTGGGAAAACTAGGACTGTCCACTGAATTCTTAATGACATGTCAGTGTCAGCTAGTTGTGTATCTTCTGTGGGTTGAAGTTTCTTCAATAATAGTATAATTATTTAATGTTGACATTTTTCCTGCTATGGAGAATCCTGAACTTATAAAGCTTCAAGCGCCAGATTGTTTATTATGTTAATGCTGCTGGCATGTACTTCGGAGGAATGTAGCAAGGGATCTACAAGATGTGGCCTGTGTACCATGTAGGTTTGAACTGCGAATGGGAATTCTCCTTGTGTTGATAGGAATTCTCCTTGTGATGATCTTAGATTTTTTTCAATTATCATTGTTGGTCACACATTTGGAAATCAATTGTTTTCTCTCCCAACATCTCAACAATTTGCACTGTTATTTTGTCGGATATGGTTCTAACCGCTGCAAAGAAACGTTGTGCAGTGCCAAAAGAATACTGCAGGTTTCTAGATACGACCTTCACAGCAGTAGAGAAGAGGAACTTCCTCTATAAGAGTGGGAGCTACCCTCAGGGCTCATTTGTGCTGCCATATCCCTCCGTGAAATAATACGATCAACTGTGTTTGCATCATCAATGCCCCCAGGTTTTTCATCAGCTCATATAATCAGAAAAGAAGTGTGTGAGGATACAATCATGCAACATTTTAACACCACAGGAATATAGCAACAATGGAAACGTTCTGTATAAGATAGCATATAAACCTATAACCGTACCTGAGACCAATGCATAATAACTGACATATTGGTATGGCTCTATCTTACTGCCTGGATGCAGTCAATTGATTAGATTTCCAGACATTTGGCAGATGCATGCTAATTCAGTACCACTTCGTTTCATAAGCCTATCTGTATCTGCAAAAATTTTCATCTCTTTGCACTTACACATACACGGCACCATTTTCTCCTGGTCCTCCGGTCTAAGGTCTGCACAAAGAGTGTTACCCTTGTTTCCTAATGATTACTAAAATACTTTCTTCTCAAATGTAAGTCATAACTAGAAGCGGTAATTATTTATCCCAGCCAGTTTTCATTTCAATATCGACATCCAGCACAGCTGAGAAGGTACATAGATATTGTAAATGTGGTTTACTGCCCATTGCATCTCCTTGAACAACATTGGTCATAGTAACACTTGCGAGTCGAGATTACAGTGAAAGTGGTCGCGCTTACCAAAATCTTGACAACAAATAGTTGATTTGAAAATGCATCGAGTATTACTCTGATTTCTGATGTGTATCCACTGTTATTTTACAAAACATCTTTGCCACACAACTATTTCAGGAACAGATTAGTATTCAAAGGCACCTCACTGCCGTCAACCCATTCATTTTACAGAACCTATAATACAGTGTTCTTCTAACACCCAGTCAGAAGAACTACAGCCTCAATCCTCGTGATGGTACTGTTGATCTGTGAATTATTACTAGTCAGTCTTACTGATCTAAGAGAGTGTCCTCAAAACAACTTGAATGGAGCTAATGATTGCTTAAACGCAATCTTAACTAGACATGACGAAGGCTTGCCCATGAAACACATTCCTATGTCTAGTCCTTCAATGGATTCATATTTAGCATTGTAGAAATAGCAAGATTTACTTTCCAAATGCTCAAAGGCACATTTAATGTCATACCTTGAGAGCTGGAAGATGAACACTCGCTTACCAAGTCAGACCAACCAGGACCACTAGCCAAACGTTCCCACATGACCCTTTCCAATAGTACGAGCTCCACTCCCACTATAATGAGAACCAGACCCATTAGGCATCAAGACTCCAGTCGAAAACGGAGAAGTCACCATTAAGCTCCTCACAATGCCACCATCAAGAACTCCCATCGAAGGTGAACAATTTTGATAGTAACCGATCTCAGTATGTACATTAATAGGCCCACTTTTTTACTTGGCACGTCTTAGACATCGTGAACTTTTAGCAACACCATAACCCAAAACTGGACTACATATCCACCTCTCTGCATCTTCCCATTTTGAAGGCAAAGTCCTGCCACTATAAAAAGGAGTTAAAGCACTTACATGCCTCCTGCTGCTGCCTGATGAAGGGTGTGGAACTCTCCTGAACTCCATCCTTTGTTATCGTGGTATTTGGCTCCACCTGGACTTGAAAGCGCACATAAACTACTCTGGGAAGATACTAGATTTTGCTTCATGTTTGTAAGTTACAGAACCATTTATGAAGTGGGTCTTTTGTCTGCTAATTATTATTACAAGTGTCTGCAAAGCAAGAGAATGAATTAGACTGTTAGATTTGCTAGTGTTAGCTTGTTCAGCTGCAGTGGTTTTCTTGCTTTCGCACTTCCAACTATTTTTGCTTGTACGTGGACAAAACCTTTTGTTGAAGAAGTTGCATCAAATGTGGTTGAGTCAGGGAATAATTTCTGCGTTGTGGACGACGTTTGCATTAATAATGATTTAATGGAAATCTTTGTTGAACAGATAGACAAAAGTTTCTCGCTTTATGTGCAAATCTTTTTAGTTTGAAAATCAAATCTAACTCAACCGTAAGCCACACGTACGGGTATAAGAAAGTAGCAGTACTGACCATGATTTTACAATTTGATCTTAAGATTTTTTTTTCAATAATTAATAGTTTAGCTTCATAGTTTTATTTAATTCAGTTTTGTTAATAAATTTTTTTTATCTTTTATTGATATGATTAAACAAGATTGAATATATTTTGAGATTAAATATTTTAATTTTAATTATTTTTT
Organism: Populus x sibirica; assembly: GCA_019202695.1. Lineage (NCBI taxonomy): Eukaryota > Viridiplantae > Streptophyta > Magnoliopsida > Malpighiales > Salicaceae > Populus > Populus x sibirica. The sequence goes on from JAGMVL010001819.1 coordinate 21,379, forward strand.
AGATAATTTTAAATAATTTTAATATACTAATATAAAAGATAAAAAATAAAAAACACTCAAAACATCTTTGGCCACGATACTAAAAACGTGGCTTTAATGTGTTGTGCGTTACTGCTTCTCTCTCTTTTAAAAATAAAGAGAAAGTGACTAAACTTGTATGGGTTTGGTCCAATTCCTCTGTGAAAAGCACTCTCTAACTTACACGTTGTATTTCGTGAATGTGTTTAGAAGTATAGTTGTAGTTATTTTTTAAAATATTTTTCATTTAAAAATATATCAAAATAATATTATTTTAAAAAAATATTATTTTTAACATTACATATGTGTTTCTTTTAAATTTATTTTTTATGCATACCTTTAATTGTCTAAATTATTTTTTGAATTTATTCACAAGTCATTTATTATTGATTGATGTTTTTTTAAGTTAGCATCAAATCATGGATCAAGAATCTCGCAACTCAATAATTGTTTTTGGTAAAAGCATTATGTTAGGCTTGTGTTGGTCTTTAAAACTAAAAGACTCATCGATTTAAGTATTTAAAATTTTAAACAAAACTTGTTGAAAACTTGATAAAACTTGTCAACGTTTTTGTGGGTCTTTTTATGTTTAAAAATCAAGCGTTAGATCCACATTAATCTCTAAAATTACAAGGCTCATCGACCTAACCATTCAAAAAACTTCAACAAAACTTGACAAAAAAAAAGATGCAATCTTGATGAAAAATTATCAAAACTCTTTAAAGCATTTTTAGGCTATTTTAAACTTAGCACTGCACTGCATTTTATTTTTAAACTGATGGTCGTGTTATAATTATATTAATCCCTAAAATTATTAGACTCATCAGCCTAACTTACTTGTGAAATAAGACATTCACATTGTTAACTTGCAAGAAAAGGCATTTAAGTGAGAGGTTGTGGTGGTGTGAGCTTGCTTAAAACATTATTTGATGTTAGTACAAGAACGAGAATTGCCTAAAACACAAAAACAAGAAGATCAATGAGTTCGGTTTTGAACCCATTTTTCCAGCACTGTTGGACTTGGTTTTAAGCTCTTCTTCTCCACCATTTGGGCCTCGTTTGCCTTTCTATGTTAGGTTTTGCCCTTCCTCCTTCCTTGTTGGGTTTAGTTTTGCCCTTCTAGGTGAGGTGTTGGCCTTCCTTTTTCTCTCTTTAGACGTGGTTTTGCACCTCTTTTTCTTAGTGTTGGGCTCCATTTTGTGCCCACCATCAACATTCAACTATACATAATAAGTAATCGCGACCAATAGAATTTGACTATGTTGATTCCAGAGTTAGCTTAGGCTAATAGTACGTTTGGAAATGCAATGGAAATAGTGTTATGTTAAATTTTTTAAAAAAATTATAAATTTTTTATATATATTTTTAAATTGTTTTGATGTGTTGATTTTAAAAATAATTTTTTAAAAATAAAAAAAAAATATCATTTTAATACATTTTCAAATAAAAAATATTTTAAACCGTAACTGCTACCATAATCCTAAATAGATTTTAAAAATTACTTCGACAATGATCTAAAACCTTCTGTGAAAAAAAAAACCTTCATGAATAAATAAAGTATATTTATCCATTATATTTTATGAAATGAAGATGGTTTCCACTTAAAAAAAATGAAAATTATCCAATATCCTATTTATTATATATATATTTATAAAATAAAAATAAAAATAAAATATTTTAAAATAACTCTTTTATAATTTTGCTCAGGTATACTTAACGTAACCGATTTCTATTACATCTCGAACGTGAAATATTACCTGCCGCCTTTAGTATTGACATTGACATTGACATTGACACTGACATTGACACCAACATCGAATGGGGAGGTGGGGGGTAGGCCATTGCAGCCTTGCGTCCGCCACGCATGCGGTTGGTCACTGGGTGGTTTCCACCTTCCAACCCCAAAGGAAGGGCCAAAAGCATGGGTGGCCAATGACCTATAGCCTAATCTACTTCTCTTCTTCTAATTAGTTAATTTACTCTCCACCGCCTTAATCTCCCATTATGATTTGGTTAATGCCATCAAATTAGACCCTCTCTCTCTCTCTCTCTCTCTCTCTCTCTCCTCTCTCTCTCTCTCAGCCTCAACTAGGATTTTCCCCCCGTTCCATTACCTTTCCTTGATATTTGATTCAAGTGGCCAAACGCTGTACCTAACATATTATTCAATTTCATGTCGTGTTTCAAGTAGAAATTATCTTAAATTGGTTAATTATATTGTTTATTTTATTGAGAGGTTCATTGAGTTTTAAACTAGGCAATGAGAATAGCTCTTCACCTTTACGTAATAATCAAATAAAATGGATCATTAAAATTTAAACATATTTAATTAAATAAAAATACACAACTATTATAATAGAATAATTACACTAATTCATCACTATGCCATGTTTTTTCCAAAAACTAAAATGAGAAAGAAGATTTGATGTTTAATCTCAGTAACTTCACTCTCTCTTTATAAAATGGTAATAAATTTATTGAATCTTTTCATATCATTTATCTTCGTAGTAATTTTGTTGTTAGTAATCATTAATTACTTTATAGGTTTAATGTGCAAAAAATAAAGATTGGGGTGCTTAAAATCACAAAATATTTATATAAGAGCTCAAGATTTTTTAAAAAAACAATCATAAAATTACGTGGAACACTGTTTAGTGTCATTAAACTTGGTCAGGCGGAGTATTCTTAAAACCCCTCGACTCAACTCTTTACCTAAATCAAGTTTCCAATAAAATTACGTGGGCGTTGATCCGAATTAAATTGATCAATTTCATAGGTTCAAATACAATCTTGATTACTAGTTAAAATATAACTTAGCTTTTAAAAAAAAATTAAGATGGTAACTTTAAAAAATAATAATATTGAGACAATAACAAAATAGATCGATCTCGGTCCCCCGCGACCGGGTCATGGACTTTATTGAGTTTAAAAACTTTTTTTATATAAAGTTTTTTATTTAATTATATGATAAAAATAGATGCTCAACAAAATTGGACTCCAACCTAAAAACATATATTTATTTTAAACAGTGATAACCATATAGAAAGCAAACAAAAATAAAAGCATGAAGTTTATTTCTCAATCAATTTAATATTTAAAAACAAAATAAAATAATAATAATTAAAGGACAAAAAAACATATATAGTCTGTAAGTAAACTAGTCAAATCTGTGAATTGGATAACCCAAGCTAGCACGTCAAATCTGTGAATCAAAGTTATGGACTCCAATGGATTATATTTTATTTTTCATAAACCATTTTTTGTTTAATTATATGATAACAAAAATAGACAATCGTAAAATCAAACACCAATTTAATAACGAGATTTTTTTTAACGCGTGATAATCTCATAAAAAACAAAATAAAACCAATTATAAAATTAAATTTTCAATTAACTCAATATCTAAGGATGAAATTGAAAAATATTTTTTTAAAAAAAAATTAAATTCATCATACCCATAAACCAAGTCAACTAGCCAAGCCTGTGAATAGGTTTATGGATTTTATAAAGTTTAATAACATGATTTTTTAAAATTTTTTTTTTTAACTATATAAAAAAAATAGATGATACAAAAAAGTCAAGTTCAATTAAAAAAAACACCCCATAAATCTATAATAAATCAGGACAACCTAAGTTACTCTGTCAAACTTGCAAAGCACACTAACGCTATAGAAATATAAAATAAAAGAAAACAAAATACAAAAATAATTTTTCAATCACTTTAATATTAAAAATAAAATCAATAAAAAAATTAATAAAAAATTATTATAAAAATTTAAAAGACAAAACAAAACTGAACTGGAGAATACTATTCCACGATGCAATGAACGTGGAACGTGGTTAGCAATAGTTCCCCAGCCCATTATTTTTTGTTAATAATTAATAATATATTAGTAATATTTGTTAACGAGAAACGGCCACCAGAGAGATGTCAACAATTGTCAAAGATACTATCACACGGAAATGACACGTGGCATCACAATCTGCGGGACTAGTGTTCTATATTTGTTTGCTTCAAATTCATGGATTGGCTCAAAATCTCTCAAACCCCACCAATTTTTAGCAACAAGAAGAACAACAAAAAATCCCACTTTCCTTATCAAAGAGAAAAACTACTGGCATCAAAAGGATTAATAGCATATAATACAAATTACATGGTAAGAGTAGTAGTGGCCATAACTCCATATACATTTTACTCTTTGTTTTGAGCTTTCCCATATCAAACACAGAACAAGAAAGGCACAGCAAAAATGGCATCCTCAACTTTGTTTGGCAACACTTTAACAGCTGTTTCTTCAAGAACCCACTTTCCAACCCCAATCTTTAACAACAACTCACTAGAATTGTTGTCTTCCACACACTCTAACTACAACTTCAAAACCAAGACAAGTACTAGTGCTAAGAAATTGAAAGTGAAAGCTGTAGTGACTGAGACACCTGCAGGGAGTAAATCAGAAGGGAAACAATCGGAGCAAAGAAAGTTAAAGGTTCTGGTTGCTGGAGGTGGGATTGGAGGGCTGGTTTTTGCATTGGCAGCAAAAAAGAAAGGGTTTGATGTGATGGTTTTTGAGAAGGATTTGAGTGCAGTAAGAGGAGAAGGACAATATAGAGGTCCAATTCAGATACAGAGCAATGCATTAGCTGCTTTGGAAGCTATTGATTTAGATGTTGCTGAGGAGGTTATGAGAGCTGGGTGTATCACTGGTGATAGGATTAATGGACTTGTTGATGGGGTCTCTGGTACTTGGTATGCTGTTTCCATCTTTAATCCTACATATATGCCCTCGTTTTGTTTTTCCGTTACTTGGTATTTATTTTGATTTAAGTCTATAGCTTTGTGGTTGGCCTCTCAAGTTTATGGTAATTTCGGTTATGTTTGAAGAATTGAAGCTTTGTAGTTGTGGTTCGCTGTATCCATGGTGATGAATTTGAAGAATCTGTTGGTTTGTTTTTCTTGCTGCTGAAGTTGTTTTGTAATTGTAGTTGAAGTTTATGAGTATGGTGATTAGCAAGTTGTGCTGGTTCTGATTACTTCAAAAAAGTGAAACTGATATATGAAGCTGAAGTTTGCATCTTTTTCTCACAATAAACTTGTATGAGGCTGTAAGTAATTTGTAAAGGTTGAAAGCGATGATTTTCACACTGACAATTCCCAAAACAGTGAAAGTGAACAAATTCCAGGCATACTGATTGAAATTCGGTTGGATATATCCCAACCTTGTTCTTTTTGCTTCTTCTTTTTTCCTTCTAATCAATCAGAATCAGATAGTGGGCTTACAAAACTTCTGAAACTGAAACTTTTTCTGTTTTTGGGCTTGTTCGTGAAATTTTCTAACAAAACTTGTGGTTTGGCCTCAACAGACCTGGAAATTTCTAATGAAAAATATAATTGTGTTCGAAGCAGCAGAAATGATGATTGGTAGACCTGGATCACTTGCTAGTTTATACTATCAAAGAAAAAGTCTTGTACTATCAACAAAAATTACATGTGTTTCAGAACTTTGTTGTTTTGATTGGCCTATCAGATGTAAGTGTTAGCCCCCAATGACATTGAATGATAAATGGTTATCAGGTATGTCAAGTTTGATACCTTCACTCCTGCAGCAGAAAGAGGGCTTCCGGTCACAAGAGTTATTAGCCGAATGACTTTGCAACAAATCCTAGCTCGTTCAGTTGGAGATGATATGATTCTTAATGATAGTAATGTTGTTAGTTTTCAGGATGATGGGGATAAGGTAATATGAACTGCTGATTTGTTGAAGATTGTCCTTTTGTCAACTCCTTCCTTCATTGAGAGTTCTTTCTAGGTTTTCATTTCTTGCTCAATGGGATATTCATTTGACTTACTGGTTTGTCAATTAAAAGCATATTGTCCACATCTTGAATTTCACATTTATTAATTTGTTCTTTGAAATTTACAAGTGTAGGTCACTGTGGTGCTCGAGAATGGGCAACAATACGAAGGCGATCTCCTAGTTGGTGCTGATGGAATATGGTCAAAGGTATTGCTATGTCAAGTTCTTTCTTTGTCCCTTTGAGAGCAAATTTTATCAAAATAAAAACCATCTTTTGAATGATCTCAACAAATGCTATCAGTCAATCGCCACAATAGAGTGTGCATATAAAGTTCTGTTACAAGTACAATTTATATTGTTCTGGAGTTGAGAACTATAGTGTGATTGAAATTCCTTATGTTTGTCTCCTGCACAGGTGAGGAAGAACTTATTCGGGCCCAAGGAACCAGTGTACTCAGGCTATACATGTTATACCGGTATAGCAGATTTTGTGCCTGTTGATATTGAGACCGTTGGGTATGTTTGATTTCATTGAATACCAACTTTCCACCTTCATAGGTGCTTTTTTTCTGCACAGGATACCTTGTTCAAATTCAATAGAATGTACAATTTTAATTAGTTGAATTGAATTTCATCTAGATGCTAACTTTGATTTTTTAATTTTTTTTTTGAAGGTATCGTGTATTTTTGGGTCACAAACAATACTTCGTTTCTTCAGACGTGGGTGCTGGAAAGATGCAGTGGTATGCATTTCACAAGGAAACACCTGGTGGCATGGATGCCCCCCATGGTAGATACTTTTAGAAGCTCTAGATCCATTATAAGCATGCTCTGAATAGGATATTTTGTTGAAGTATTTATACAGTTGAAACATTCTTTGTGTTTCACAGAAATAAGTTTACTTCATGCAACATATTTGTGATCTTGGCTTGACAACATGATCATTCAAAGTCATCTAAACTCCTTTTTAAGATACAAAATACAATTGCATCTGACAAGGTCTAAGCTTTCAACTGAGAAGTCATAAACCGAAAGCAATAAGTTTAAAATATGCTTGTGATACTATAGCAGTTTATGTTGTAAGAAAGGATGTTTGTGGAATGTAATCTGTCATGAAGTTCTTACTACTTGGTAAATTTACAACAGGAGGTTCCTCCTTTTATAAAATATGGCTTTTGAGAAATAAATAGTATTTTCGTTCTATGTTACTGAAGTTATGTTTCAAGTATTTGTCGTTTTATTGGTCAATGTGGTGGAGTGGAGTGACACTGCTGAGTTTTAAATGAACTATGAGCGATTCTTAATGTTCATTTGGATTCTGAATCCTCTAACAAAGTGCACTTTAAAGTAAGATTAAGCCATAAATCCATGATAATATTGATGAATCCATCTCATGAGTAAAAGGATTAAAATGGTGATGAAGCACTTTTTTTATCATTTTCTAATGTCAGATTCTAATGTTATCTTTCCTATTCATATTTCTGCAGGTAAAAAGGATAGGCTCTTGAAAATATTTGAGGGTTGGTGTGATAATGTGATAGATTTGCTACTGACCACAGATGAAGATTCCATTCTTCGACGTGACATTTATGACAGGGAACCCATTATTACATGGGGAAAGGGCCGCGTGACCTTGCTTGGGGATTCTGTCCATGCCATGCAACCGAATATGGGTCAAGGGGGATGCATGGCCATTGAGGTATACCTTCCTCTTTGTGAATCTGGACCGATGCTTTATTGGTAGTTTTTACCTTCAAATGTATAAACGTTTCCAAGGATTGTATCACATAATTAACATTGGCCTCTTGTGTAATTCTCTTATGCTTCTTGAACTTTTGAATGTCTCCTTCACTGAAAAAAATATATTTATGTACATCCTCTTAACATCAATTTTTACTTTTATTACATAAAATAAATGAGCAGTATCATGTTTCTTATCAGATATTATTGTCTTCAAAAGTTCTTAAGGAGAGAGACTAAGCAAAAATTGAGTTGAATGAACAATTTCAAAAATACACCTAAATGAACTACGTATTTCAATGTGCAGGATAGCTACCAACTCGCATCGGAACTTGAGAGAGCATGGAAACAAAGCATTGAATCAGGAACCCCTGTTGATGTTCTTTCGTCACTAAGGAGGTAACATGTTAGATATTTTATAAATGATCTGAAAATGCATAAAATTTTGAGGCTGGTATAGTGTCCGGACATGAGACTCGAAAATAAAATGGAAACCATTCACGTGAACAATTGGAAGGCATCTCACAATTTTGAGTTCAAAGCTTTCTTGAGTAGTCTTCAGTTTAGCTCCCTTTAAGTAGTGACCACAGAACATTCCACTTAAAGAATAAGCATGTTGAGTGTAATGTGTACCTGTGCTTGCAATTGATAAGCATTGTTGCTAAGTCATCTCACCAGAACTCAGGCTTTATCTAAGGAACAATTAGCCGGTCCTTGAAATGCATTCATCTTGAAGTAATCAGTCAATGTTATCTGGATGTTTGTCTCCAGGAAACTTCTATTCTGCTTTTCTGGAAAGTGTCTCCTCTATAGAAGTATGTAAAGCTTTCTGTGAACAGATTATGATGTATCATGGGTAATGGACAAAAACTGTGTTTATAAACTATTTGCCTTGCCATTCTCTCTCTTTTTCTTGGAGTATGTGGTCGCCACTCACTGTGGAAGATCCTCTAATTTGGATGGTTTGCAGGATGTTGCATGCTATTTAGTACATTAGAATTAAGGATACTGGTTAGCAAGGACTGACCTTTATTCAGATTCTGACTGACCTGGTGTTTTTTACATATAATATGATGGATGTGTATAACCACTAACTTTTCGAATTGATTCATACTTCTTTCCACAGCTATGAGAATGCTAGAAGACTTCGAGTTGCTATTATCCATGGAATGGCAAGAATGGCAGCAATTATGGCTTCAACATACAAGGCGTATCTGGGTGTAGGACTTGGTCCACTGTCGGTCAGTGTCTTTGATGGTTGCATGTTAAGAAACTAAGATAGCAGTCAGAACTATTTGTCCATAACTGATATGGAAACTAAGATAGCAGTCAGAACTATTTGTCCATAACTGATATGCCCTTTTACCCTGTTTTCAGTTCTTGACAAATTTTCGGATACCTCACCCAGGAAGAGTCGGAGGCAGGTTTTTTATTGACATAGCAATGCCTGTAATGCTTGATTGGGTATTGGGCGGAAATAGGTTGGAACTTGGAAACCCATTTTTTTCTGCGTAGTTGATTTTTTTCTTGGATATTTACTATACATTTGTTACAGAAAATTTTCATCTGATTAAAACCATGATAACTCGTGTTCAAGTTATTTTCTTCTGAATGTAGAAGCTTATGGCATATTAGATGTAACATGTCACAGGTTTCTCTCCTGTAATTTGGGTTTTCTCGATGAGAGCTTTAGCATGTTCTTTTACTCTCTTTAGGACTGAAAATCTGAAGCTTTTATGTGATGAACAATTTAGAACTATGAGCTAATGGTTAGTTCAGGATTCTAGAAAATATATTTAAGCATTGGAAATGAGAGGGTTTCTAGAAAAAGAAGTGTTATAATAAGTTCATATGATTATTCACATAAGGGTGGTTGGGATTGAGAAATAAACCAAGAATTTCTATAATCATAAGCTTCGCATTTATCGTACCCTCTGTCCTGTTAATCTTTTTAACCCAACTGGAAAACTTATTTTCTTCTGCAGTTCAAAACTTGAAGGGAGGTCTCTGAGTTGCCGACTCTCAGACAAAGTATGTTGCCTTAGTGACATTAATGTTATTTTCAAGGGTAGCTTATTTTATCTTATTCTTGAAATTAGAAGATTTTGATATGCGATGGAATCTAATATGTGATTGATCATATTGTTAGGCCAATGACCAGTTGCGAAGATGGTTTGTAGATGATGATGCCCTAGAGCGTTCTCTTAACGGAGAGTATGTGTTATGCAGCTGGTGAATCTTTTCTTGACACATTTTGTAATGATGCAACTACTGTCTCATTATCCATCTTCCTTGTTTTGTAGGTGGTTTCTTTTACCATGTGGAAATGATGCTGTTGCTTCACAACCTATTGGTTTAAGTAGGGATGAGAACAAACCCTGTGTGGTTGGGTATGCATTTGATTTTTATTTAATCGCAATAAACCAATTTCAACTCGGTGGATGACTTTATCATCACTCCGCAACCATCCAGCATGACACATCTTGTGGTGTGTTTTGTAATTACAGGAGTGTCTCACAAGATGATTTTCCAGGAATGTCCATAGTGATACCTGCACCGCAGGTAATACAGGCCTGATATGCCTACCGAGTTTTTGTGTTGCCCTTAGAAACTTGATTCCTATAATGATGATATGAAAAGTAAAAGTGTAATAGTAAGGTTCTTTTTCATTAGAGTTTAAACAAAAATGCTCCTTTGTTGTTTTTTTTTCTTTTTAATGTCAGGTTTCAAAAACACATGCTCGTATAACTTGTAAAGATGGTGCATTTTACTTGATTGATTTGCGCAGTGAGCATGGTACCTTTATCACAGAGTAAGTTGTGGAAATCAAGATACATCTTCCTGTATTTCATATTTTATGATGGAGTTCTTCTCTAAGATTGAACTCTTTATACATGTGCAGTATTGAGGGGAGACGGTATAGGGCACCTCCAAATTTTCCTACCCGATTCCATCCATCAGACACGATTGAGTTTGGTTCAGATAAGAAGGTGACAAACAATCTCTTTCCTGTTGATAGTTTTTCTTTTAAATTAAATTAAATCCATATTCTAAATGCAATCTAGTAACCAATATGTGCTGGTCTAACTTTCATTGTATCTTTACTAGCATGTCTCGTACGATAGTGTGTTTCCAAATAAATTTCATGAGAAAAACGTTGTGAGCTTCCATGTTCAGGTAATATTTCGAGTAAAGGTGATGAGGTCTCCTCCAGAGATTTCAGAGAAGAAGGATGAGGGTCAAGTTCTTCAGTCAGTATAAAACTCTGGAGGTCATTGAATTTTACTTGCACAGTAATTTATACAGCAATTATTCGGTGCAGTGAGCAATGTCATTCTGCTGCCATTTTTACACTCTAGGATTGGAAGTACAGAGCCTTGTATAAGATTTGGGAAATTCATACATTGTTCTAGTATGAACTGGAATTATTCAAAAAAAAAAAAAAAAAAAAAAAGAGATGCCAGTAAGATTATCAATGTAAATCCTCCATGAGTTTAAAGAATGATCGACGTAAGATTATTGGCAAAGATAGAAGGCAAATTATTATTTTTTTCCCATTCGAGCGTCCACCTAATTATGGTCCGTAAAATATACGCAGGAGATTCACTAGCTGCCTTGTGGCCATGGACACCAGGTTGATCTACCTCTCTCTCGATGCATTAATATGTTTCAACTGGCTATGCCGGGTACTGTATCCGAATAATTCTTCCTGTTAACAAGATAATTGGGAAATCAATCAGTAAAGAGATGAGCAACTCGCTGATCAAACATGTGGATATGCTTACCATGGATTGGTGTTCTTGTGATAAACATAAAAAACAATTGAAGAACAGGAAATGAATCAGAGCGCAAGCAATAAAGAAAGCATAAAGGGTAAAAAAGAATGTAATAGAAATAAATTGCATGTGTAGCTAGAGAAATACAATGAGAACAAGATGCTTGAGCATCAAATTAACCATCTCATGTTTTGATTCCACCATGAAAGCATTTCTCAGAGAAACGAAGCTTCATAAATCTGCAGTTGCAGGTCAAGGTTTTGGTTCAAAGCAACTTTTGTGCAGCCCATTTGCAGATAAGTTTTCACACAGCCCATAAATCAAAACAGCAATTATTGACCTTCTGCTTTGAGAGGTGCAAATTGCGGTTCACACATGGAACCATTGACAAAAGCTCACCTGCCCTGGCCTTCAATAATGTACCAAAACGAGACTAACCTAATACCAGCCACTGTGGCGCTATAGTCCAAGGAACCCTCCTCTTCATGTCAACGAGTTGTCACCATCCTAAATTTTCATGGCAATCTTCTAACTTGAGATCTTGAATCACACAACCCTCCAATTACCCATCACTTTAAAAGCCCACACCAAGTGCGACTGTCTCCCTGTGGATGACAAAAGCAACAATGCATTGCCAATCTGAGCGCCTCTTCCAAGGACAAGATAGGCCACCACCACCCCCTCCTCACGAGACAAAACTAAGACAACGTTTTGATTAATCTCTATCACCTCAAATCATCATGTACAAATTTATTACATATACTGTAGATTGCTACATATATTCAAGCTTGATCCATGGCTGCATTTTAATCTTAAATATATGTGTCGATTTTAGGTATGACTTAGATCAAACAATGTGGACCCAGTATGTTTGTCTTTGGATATACAGACATGACTACTAGTGAAGACCTAAGCCCATGCTCTCATTAAGAACCCAAGAAGGAAGATCCATATAACATCATTCACAAACCATCTGTTAGGGTTTCTGTACATATGATGTTTGCAATTGCATGTGCTAGAACTAGAAGAAATAGTATAAAGGTTTGACGAAGAAGAGGTGGCACGTGATGGATGTAAACAGACGGTGGAGATTGCACGTGATAGGATTGAAGTCAGGTTTCATGTGGTGGTGGTGGCGGCAGGTGCAGGCTCAGTGACCGTTTGGGGTGCATTAATTGCTTTCTTGCTATGGCCATTTCTTATACTAGTGATTTTGTCAGGTTCGGATCGAATTATTGGTGCTCAAAAATGGAATTCCTCATGTGGGCCTCAAGGAAAGAATCTGTGAAGAGGAGGAGGTGGTGGTGGCATTCAAGCTGCTCAGGCGGATCGACTTCACTATCTAATCATGAACATAAATCAGCATTTTTTAACATTGTTTCAACATTCAAACAAGCCTCCCAAGAATTATTGCCTCATGTATCGCTCTTAAAATTTTGCTTTCCGGTAAAATCGACCCAAACCATGTGCGGGAATAAGAAATATATAGTGGTTTTTAATATATTAAAATAATATATTTTAAATTTTATTTTTTAATAATAATACTTCAAAATAATATGAAAATATCAATCTTTATTCATGCCGCACTCTCAAAACAAGACCTTTATAAAAGGTGTGTTTGGAAATTCGGTGTAAATCGCGTTCCCTTAATGTTTTTTTAAATAATTTTTTTATGTTTTTAATTCGTTTTAATACGTTAATGTCAAAAATAATTTTTAAAAAATAAAAAAAATTATTTTGATATATTTCTAAGCGAGAATCACTTTGAACCGCCGCCACCACAATCCCAAAAACATCAATAATGACCTAGCAAACTGTTGTTGTTATTTCATGGATAAGATTGGTAGTTTGATACCCATCTGTGTCTTATGCATGTCCAATTCCTCTAGCAAATCATTTGTGTCGATGCTTCACAATATTTTATAACAATCAAACTAATTAAGCTTAATAGTGTCGGACCATAGTTTGTCTTTACCATATTTCCTCATCAATGATCATGTTTTGGTAGTGCCAACAACTTATCTTCAAGATCATCAAATGGCAATAAGTACAAAACGGGTAGAGATTTGGATCATGAAACGGCGTGTGCAAAATCATGGAGGACATTCCAAAAAAACAATTTTAGGGTTTGGAAGTTGAAGCACAAGACAAGATAGTCCTCCATTAACCTTGGATGCTACCTAACACAACCATGAAGCCACATTTGTAGTAGAAAACATGCCCAAAGATCTTGGATTGTTATTAGCTTTGAATTGTCAAAGTTAGCAAGCCATATTATTAGTAGAGGAAAGGCTAGTAGAAAATATGCCATAAATTCACTCAACAAAAACAGACTTTAGCTCAATGATTCGTTCACTATTTCCCCCAAAAGGCAAACCATTAATTTAACACAACGAAAACCTAACCTGAAAGTTAGAAATCCACAGTAGAAGAAGAACTAATGTGGCCCATCTTAATTATAATAGCATTAGCTAGCAATTATAATAGGTTCTTTATGAAATAAATGGCATCCAATTCACCGGCATGAGTATTCCGAAATGGGATAGTAATTATGTTTTAAAATATTTTTTATTAAAATAATATTTTTTAATTTTTAAAATTTATTCTTATATCAATAAATCAAATCTATTCAAACTTTACTTTTAAGAAGATGATTACTGAGCAAAAAATTTCCTAATCTCTACCTTATATCAAATCAATCTCTATGCTCCTCAGCATCACATTTAAAAAAAGAAAAAACTAACCATATAATAGGTGATGTAGTGGTAAAAATTTAAGACTAAAAGGTTTATTTTTTTGTGATCTCAAGTTCGAGTTATGTAGTTACTAATATGATAGCTACTGGAAACTTACATGGTCGTTAACTTCAGGACTCGTAAGATTAGTCGAGGTGCGCGCAAGCTGACCCGGACACTCACGTTAATAAATAAAAAAAAAAGAAAAAAAAACTTGTAATTTTTATTTGATGGTAAGAATATTTTTGAATTAGCTCCTATGTTGATGGAGATTAAGTTTTGTTTATATGATTTGAAAACACACATTATTAATACATTTAAAGAAATATAATAGGTTTTAATATTAAAAAGGGGGGGTTCATTCACCGTCAAATAATCATGTTAATGTGTTCCGGCACCGATATCATTATCTGGCATGCCCTTCCCAAAAACAACAAAAGAAAAGGCAAGGCAAGGCACGGGGGTGTGAAAACTGCGAAGGACTCCACCGTAAGTCCACCTTGGCTCCCTTCTTCTCCCATCTCATCAACTGTACGGCCTTCTTGGGACCCCACACATCACGCGGCCCCCACCTTATGTTTACTTTTCTAGCTGCCGCTACCTTCCAAACTAGGCTACCCAGTTCCCCCAAAATTACTTCTTACACTTATTTGCCAAAGTCTCACATCTCAAATTCAGCTGTCCAAATCCAATTTCCCACTCAAAAATTTAATTTAAAACAAAAAAAAATAAAAATTGTATTTTTAAAAAATATATTTTTAAGAGACAAAACCTGGTGTCAAAAGATGAGCGGTGAAAAGTTTCCCCGTGTCAGGTTTCCCACTGGAAACCAGTATCTTTCTTTATCACAAATTCCGAGAAAAAACAAAAAGAAAATATAATAATATAATATTTCAAAACTCAAGATTTTGCCTCGATTCTCAAAAGAGGTGAGATTACTTACTCTCGTTCGCCACTCGCGTTAACACCTTTGCCAGTGTTATCAAAATCACCCAAGATTCTTGTGTCCTTCTCTTGCCTTTTTCAATTTCGTTTCTTTCTTTCCCCGTAAATTCTTAGCCTGAAAAATGATAAATATGAAAAAGCAAGAGGTGCCAGTATTCATCCATCCACAGGGACAAGAACAGGAACAAAACGACACTTTTGAGGGGCTAAACGACGCCGGGTTCTGATACCTGGGCTCGCCTTGAAAATGACCTAAAATGCCAAACATTTTCCATTGGAGACCGTCCTGAAATTACTCCACACCTTCCAAGCATATACTTGCCTCTTTATACTAAAAAAGATGCACACGTGCACATGAGGCCCGTTTAGAGAGCTGAGCCTATGGAGCTCCATCGATTAATTCCAAGATGACACGTAATTTTAACATGAAATACAATTGATTAAACTCTTAAATGTATTAAAATATAAGTGTTTTATTAAAATTATAATAAAAACATTTCATAGCAGGCCGTACATTAGAGTAATTAACTAGAAAACTATAACGCGTCGTGAATTTACAAATGTACAATGGACCCTCTCGCATGTTAATGTGGTTGGACTGTTAATGGCTTTAAAAGTCTGGAAAAACTATTTATTGTAATCCCTGTACTTTATAAATTATAGATAATAAATCCATTCAATTTCTAAATTTAAAAGAAAAGCAATTTTATTTTTTTGCTCCCTGACACGAGAGAGATTAGAAAAATTAATCAGAATCCAACACTAGAAAAAAATCTTTGTTGGCATCAAAACTATTAAAATTGGTATCAAATTATTATTTTTTAATAAAAGGAATTCATATTAAGAGTTTTTTTTACCTTAAAATTATCAAGAAAAATAAATGTAATCTTGGTAGGATTTTTTTGGGACTAAAATTAAATAAAGTTACTATTATCTTCTTCTTGTTTTATTTTAGAGAATTCTCTTGTCATTTTACTGGACTAGTAGTAGAATCGACAAGCATGCAAACCAAATCTTAAATCAATCTAGGATCCGGCCAGGGATACATTTAATAATAGTACTAATCAATTTATCTATCTACTTTTTTATTTAGATTAAGAAATTATTTAATTAATATCATTGATTTCTTAACACGGTTTGAAAATAAATAAAGTTTAATAAATATATTCAGACAATGTTTAATGCATGGGTGTTTTAGTTAGCTTTTCCCTTGAAAACATGTCTTTAATATGTTATTAATTATTGGTAATGCATTAAGATCATATTTAATTTTGTAAAGAATTCATATTTGTGTTTCTAATGATAAAACTAGTGACTCCCTTTGTAATGTTGAATAAATAACTGCCGATCATAATGTATATTTATAAATCTAAATTCTAGCAACTATATCTTATCTATTATCTATTTTAAAAGCTTTAGGTATTCATATTTTAAAATTTATATCTTTAATAAATACTCACTTAAAAAAAATGAAAAACTTGAAAGTTTGGAATTCAGATTATTATTTATTGTTTGATTGAAAAAAAAAATATTTTAATAAATAAATTTAACAAATACAATCATGTAAATATCTCATTTTACAAGATTAATATTTTGATCTATATTTATTTTTTCAAAAATTATAGATTCGAAATATATCTCAGCTAACCACATGTTATGGGAAGATGTCGTTTTGGCATTGCCAAAATTTGAATGCTAGCAAACATGTATTTACAACAAATAATATGAATTGTGATGCTAACATATAAAAAATCATTGAATATTAAACGACAGCTATCTAAGGTTTCCTTCGATTATAGAAATTTAAACTCTCTTTTCTTTTTTCTTTTCTTTTTTTAAAAAAAGTCATTTATACGCTTTGTTTCATAGTACAACTCGTTTTCCCATATACATACATTTTTTCAATTCTCCATTTTTTTATAATTACTATCAGAAAAATAAAAAAGAAAAAGAAAACCCAACCCCGAGAAACCCTTGGAAAAACAATATATTTATATAATATATATATGATGCCACTTTTCTATCATCACCGGGAAACCGACTCAGCCAATTTCCCAATTTTCTCAACAAGTTCAGGCGACAGTTTTTTAACCGGTTTCCTCTCCTTCTCTGGTCTAAAATCAAACCCCAGAGCATCCGACACTTCCTCGGAGCTCCACCCGGCTTTACGTAGAGAGTCCGAAAACCGATCCACTTTCAAAAGCAAAGCATCCAGGACTGCTTGATTGTCTAAAATTACCATTTCACCCTCAAAAAAACCCGACGCTGATACCTCAACCATTTCCTCTATGTCGGACTCCTTCCACCCGCCTTCTCTCAAAACCGACCCGATTTTCTCTATATAATCCCCCACCCATTTCGGTATTTCGGATCTTCTCATCTCAAAAAACCGTTCCGGGGACGAAGATCCCGACGAGGACGACGCTGAATTCCTCCTCCTCCTGTCCACCGCCGCGTCACTCCAAAACTCTACCCATCTCGGTGTCCTCGACCCGTTTACCAGACCCGTATCCAAACTCTTCCGCGACAGATTGTTGGATAACCCAGTAGATTTCTCACTAACAGACTTCTGTTTTTTTATGATAATCGGTTGAGATTCGGAGCTCCGGAAGAGAGATTCACGGTCAAAGAAATCTGATAAATCCAACCCGCAACAAAAGATCCGACTTTCATCGATAAAGAAAATGGGATTACCCGCTAGGGATGGCTGACAAGGAATGTAACAATGGTTAAAAATGGGAATCAAAAGAGGGGCTCTTTTAAGTGAGTTTCTCGCGACTCGTAAAGCTTTTTCCGGGTCGGATGGTCTCGGACCCCAAGATTTCGACCACAGAGTGTTTCGGGCAATTTGGAAGCAAATAGCAGCGATTGGGAGGTCAAGGGAGGCGCGTAGGTGGAGGCGGGCACCAGCAGAGCGCCAGTCAGGGAATCCTGGGCCGACAGGGAGGCCAGCAGAGAGGACGGCGCGGAGGTCAGGAGGGAAAGCAAAACCGAATTCAGCCTCCGATCGGGCGAATTCAGATTCAGTAAGACCAGGTTGGACTTGGATGCCAGAACTGCGCAAGTGGGTGATTACTTTATCAGCTAATGAAGAGAAAGAGAGGAGGCTGTTGCGAGGTGGGAGTGTGGTGGTTGTTGATGGGGCAGCTGCTCGAGCTGAGAGACGGCGTAAGCCGGCAATATGACCCGGGTTTAGGCCGGTCATTCTCCGGTCCACGTCTACCATTGTTGTTTAGTTTCAAAGAAAAAACAAGAAAATTGTGGACAGAGAGACAGAGAGAGTGTATAAAACAAGAAATGGGTTTCCGTTTCTGGATGAAAGGCTTAAGGAGGTTTGTGTTTTCTCTTTTAATCTACCTGTTAAAGGAGAAGCGGAAAGGATTGAGAATATTTTGTGTATGTGAGGCGCAAATGGAGAAAAGCGAAGGAACTCCTAGTGCTGGTAGAAGATAGAAGGCTTTTTAAGAGAGAGAAAGAGGGAGGAAGAGGGAGAGCTTTTGTTTTGTAAAGAAAGGTGGGATATTTATAGCTGTTAAAGGATGGAGCCTACCTGTTTCAGATTTTGGTTTAATCAGTTTTATCTTTTAGCTTTCCTTATTTAACCTTCAAGTTCCCTAAAATTACTACTTGCTGGTAGGATAATTAGCATCGCTGCTAATGGTAAAGAATTTTTATTTTTTTAAAAGTAAGATTTTATGAAACTGACTCTTGTAATAGCATACAAAAAAAATTATTTTGATCATAAAAAAAAGGAGTTTTATTTTGATTATATATATTATTATTATGTATGATTCAAATTAAGAAGGATTTATATAAAATAAAATAAAATTTTAAATCTAATATATGCATTTGGAATAAAATTAAAAGCAAATTAGAACTAGAATTCTAAAGGGTAGCTTAATTGGTAAAATTTGAAGTTTGTTTTTTAATAGTTATGAATTTGAGTTTTTTTAGGGTTATTAAAGATTTATATAACTATTAATTTTAAAATTTATAAAATTAATAAAGATATGTATAAAATTATCCGGAGATACACGTTGATAATAATAATAATAATAATAATAAAAAATCAGACAGGACTGTTACGGTCCAGTCAAATGAAAAACAGGAGTGGGATAGTGTATTTATAGGCTGGACATTTACTTTTCGGCATCCAAAAATCGCTGTGCGAGATTACTTGAGAACAGAATATCTGCAAGTAGTCAAGGGTAGAAATGCAACAGAGACTCGAGAGGGAGAGAGAAGCAACGGCTCCTCAAAGTGGAAAGTGACAAAGTGTGGGTAATTGGGAGGTGATTGTGTTGGGATGCTATACGGTCACTTTTAACGGGAATTTAGCACAGGAGAGGGAGGTGATACTAGCTAAGCCAAAAAAAAAAAAAAAAAGGAAAAAAAGAAGAGGAAGAAGAAGAAGAAGAAGATAGAAATGGGGTGATGGATTAAACTTTGTCTTAAATTCCCTACCTCTTTGAAAAAAATCCTGTGGTCGAATCAATTCATTTGACGATCGTACCTTTCTTCCATTCTTTTGTTTTTTTTATATATGCACACTCCTACTTCTTCTTTGATTCACTACTGTTTAACTTTCTTTCTCTGCTTTTGCTTCTGGTCTGAACTATCTGTGGCCCATGAGAAATCATGGCCTGTTGACAGCCGAGATAAAGCTAAGCACATAATCATAATGGCAACTTGTTGTATGCTAACGTTAACTGCTTTTTATTTCTCATTTGTTTAAGCAAAGATAGACCAGTTTTTGTAGGAAAGCTAATCATTGGCTATCCACACAACAAGAACATCGACAGGTTAATATTTTGGTGCTCAACACCACTTCGTAAAGATAAAAACCATGCTCGTCACTTTTCTTTTCTAGCCACCATGATCTTCTGGGGAAGAATCCATGCAAGTGTGTGATGGCTTCAGTACTGCAACTTTACTAACTCGAATAATTCTTGTGGGAACATGGCAAAACTTCAATTGATTGATTTTTCATTAATTTACAATGAAGAAGAAAAATGATTTGTGCTTGCGATTCCATCAAAATAAAGGTTTGTGTGTGTTGAACATGCACAGGCCATGCTTGACAATCATGGCAGCATGAGGCACATGAGCGAATTAAGGGCCTTCCGTCTTTGATGAGCACGATTTGGTAATGCGGTGCGCATTCCATTATGCTGGGGGCACCGCCATTAATTGCGTTTAGGCATAATAACTCTTGGACGTTTATGGACGCACCAGCACATGCAATCCTATAACCTTTAATGATCCAACTTTCAAACACTTCCAAAATAAGGCTAAATCCATCTTCTCTAGCTACCTGTGCTGAGCTTATTACATGCACTCACGAGCCATCCGAGCTAGGGATCAAGCTTTTTCCAAAGCGGGTGTGGCTGAGAATTAAGTTACTACTTACAGCTACACCCACCTTTTAGATCAATGAAACCCACTAATACAAGAGTACTTTCAGCAAATTCAGACATTATTGGGAACAATAAAATCCCACACACTTTTTGGAGAGGCGTTGCCGTACTCACGTGGCATTCACCCCCAAGTGTACAAACACCTAACTTGTTGCTTATAATCCATCAACTCATGTCCTAGCAAGCGACGGATTAGGACAGTCAATTAATAAGATATCATCAAAAATACACAAACAGACATGGCCCAATGGGTGTTATAATTAACCTAATTAATAACCTCAATTTGTTTAATTGTTATATGATTAAGAAGAATTGTTTTATTATATACATAGCTTCAAATCCAACAAACATAAAACAATAAATAAATAAATAAATAAATAAATAATCAGGAGAAGATTGTTTAGCTTATGCGAAAACCAGTCTAAATATATATATTTTTTAATGTGATGCTGTTAAAAAAAAAAAAAAAGGGGGGAAGAGGATAAGTTAGCCTCTTGTGTAAATGTTGAGGAGTTGAACAAGTCATGGCTAGGCAGAAAAGGACTTCGAAGGAATCAAAAGAAAAGGAGGTGGGAATTACTATTTGGAGGTGTGGGAAGGAACCCATCATAGGTGGGAACGAAAAAGCAGGCAACAGCCGGCAGTTAGATCACAACGTCTCTCTCTCTATATATATATATTTTGACAACGGATTCTTATGTTCGGCGTCTGCTGGCAATGCCTCGTAACCGTTGCCAACCAAGCTATGAGTCTGCCTGCAATTGCTCCTTTTTGTCATAACAAGTCTTGTACTTCCTCCTTAATCTGTTAATTGCTCAAAACAAATAATCTGTCTTCTTCCATGGATTTACTTAAAACTAGATGGTATAATACATTGAAGTAACTCTCTGTGTGTCTATATATATAACCAATTGTGGCATCGAGATAATTGATTTCGTAACGGGTAATACATTCAAATATGTTTAATAACTTTTTTAAAAAAATTAATTTTTTATTTAATCAAACAATAATAAAAATAAATATATACATAAAATAAAATTGATTGAGTAAGATCCAAGAAAACAATATCATGCAAGGTTACACAAAAAAAAAATCTACTAATATTAAAAAAACTATTATTATCTTATGTGAAAATCAAGTGAAAACTAAATGATATTTAACCAAATACTAAATTGGGTGTTGATCTAGAAAATCAATTTTTTCTTGAAATCAATTTTTATATTTAATAAAGTAATAATAAAAAGAACATGAGATTAAAGTGATTCAATAAAAGTAAATAACAAATTAATTAGGGTTGCACAAAAACGAAATAAAAATTAAATGATATTCTAAAAAAAATCATAAAAGTTTACTTAGTTTATTTATTTTAAATAATCTCAATTAAAAAACAATATCCACTAGGTTAGACATCCCACATATACACTTAATTAATCTATTTTAATTAATTAATATTTAAATAAAAAAATCAAATCTAAAAAAAGGGTTAGGCATCTAGGCTTAGGTGGGCCATCACGCATGGCCTATTAATAGAGAAGGTTAAGCCTGCGCGTTTGACGTTTTATCTCGTTTTCCTCTAAAGGAGCGGATGACATGTCGTGGTCGACAAATCGGGGGCTCTTTGTTTTGTATAAAAATCCATTTACACCTAAATATACCTAATAAACATGTCTTGAACATTAAAAATAAAATCAATTTATCAAACCAAGAAACTATATATATATATATATATATATATATATATATATATATATATCGACCTAATCTAATTTTTCAGGCAAGATGAAGGCTCAAAATATCAATGGGACCTTCTAATTAAATGGAACTTGTTGACACCAAAATCAACTTTTTTATTGTTGAAAGGTGACCAAACGATAACTTCATTTTCTTTTCTTTCGATCGTGTTTCAATGACTTTCTCTCTTTTCACTCACATCTAGAGATTGAGAAATAAATAAAATTAATTTCTAGATCAAAACTAAAATTTCAAAAACTATAGGGACTAAAAAGAAGAAAAATAAAAATAGATGGACTAAAAAATATTTTTTATGTGAATTTGAGATTGGTTAGAGATTTTTCTTTGTTTTATACTTTTGTCATATTTTGTTGAAAAAATTATTTTCTTAACAATTGCTTACAAATTAATTAGTCATTACTTTGGTTATAAAAGGTTGTAAGTGAAAGAAAAATAATAATTAAATTAGAAAAAAATAAAACAATTACGGTACTTTGAATTGTTATAGTGTTTTACCTAATTTGTTATATAATATTTCATAATACTAACAAAAATTTAATCCTTGTTTAAGAAGCAAATTTTATTTATTTTGAGTTTTAAAGCAATTTGTTTTTTTAAGTAAGATAATAATCAATTGGATACTTTTTCACTATAACAATATTAATGTTTTCTTTCTTTCACATTTTTGAACATTAGGTCTTCAGAAAAAGTTGATTTAGATAGTAAAAAAAGATATTCAATGTTGCCTCATAAATTTTAAAAAATAAAAATAATATTATTTTAATATATTTTAAAAAATAATTGTATTGAAATCTCAGACACACGCAACTGACTCTGAAAATTAACGGCTATTTTGTGAGACTAATCACGTGATCGAAACACTAATTAATGTTCTTCGAAACAATAATTAAGAAATTTAATTTCACTGAGAATTTCAGACGAGAACCTTATATTTATAGTTCGTTTTGACTTGGTAGAAGCCCAAACATGTGCTGTTTGCCTTGGTTTTCGTTCTCTGATCAGGGAAAAATGATAGTTTTGAGTTAGATTCTTAATCATTCGGTCGGTAAAGATGGGATTGGTCAACTGTTCACTTTTTTATAAATATTTTTATTAGATTATATATAAAGCTCATTCTAACATCCATAATTCAAGGGATTGGTTTGTTGTTAAAAAATAATTATTCGTTTTATTTATTTATTTTTCATTTCAAATCTTAAAACAATTTGAGATGAATACAATAATATATATATATATATATAATATCTTTTAAATTGTTTAAAATATTAATTTTACTCAACATATAATAGGTTTTTTTTTTTTATCATCAATAAAAATCATAAAGCATACACATATCTAGTAATCTGATTAAATTAATGTATGCCTATTTGAAACATTTAAGTAGTATTTGGTTATTATTTTAAGACATTGAGAAGAAAACAATAGAAATAAAAAAAAGACATGTTTTTTATGTATTTTTTATTTTATGTTTTTAACCAAACATTTTTTCTTTTTTGTGCTTTTTAAGGTACCAACTAAACACAAGAAATAAACCAATGACTACTTGGATATTATTTATGTCTTAAGAGTTTGTTTATTTTTACGTTTTAAATGTATTTTAAAAAAATTAAAAATATTTTATTATTTTTTTTGCTTCAAATTATTTTTTTGTTGTTTTCAGATCATTTAAATATTCTGATATTACAAATAATTTTAAAAATAAAAAAATATTATTTTAATATATTTACAAATAAAAAACATTTTAAAAATTACTGATATATCATTCTTACTAAGCTTGTTTGGGGTTTTTCAAAGTATTTTTTACTTGGATATGTATCAAAATAATATTTTTTTTATTTTTAAAAAATTATTTTTGACATCAGTATATCAAAATAATTTAAAAACATTAAAAAATATTAATTTAAAATAAAAAAATAAAAAAAATTAAAATTTCTTAAAAATACTTTTGAAAATTAAAAATAAACAATAGGGATATTTCGAGGTGTGTACGGGCCATAAGCATCGAAATTCTACTAACCAAGTACATAATAGCTTTTGAAATCCTTACCGTGAGCACATTGAGGCTAGCTGTCTAGCAAAGATAGAACCAGAGGTAGAGTTTGAAATTGAGGAAAGGAGATTGAAATCAGTTTTCTTTCTTGAAAAAGAAGAAGAAGATTGACCTGTGGAATTTAAAAGAGGAAGAAATAAGGGTTCTCAATCTCGACGGACGGGGAAGGTTGTCACTGACATTGACCCAGTATTATAAAAATAAGAATAACTAAAGTAAGTCCCCATCACAATGTAATTTTCAATTGAGTCCTTAAAGTACTGAAATTAAGTTGTATTACCCTAAAACCGTCAGCTTTTAATCGATGTTGCCCGCAATAGAAAGTAATTAACGTAATTTACTAACAAAAAATCGTACTTTTTCGATGATGTTTATCATTTTTCCAAACAACTGATTCTTAAGAAATCACTGCAATAGACATCTATTGCTGTAATTACTGTTTTAGGATAACACATATTGCTTACCTCTGAGCTTTCGATCGAGCCTTGATTGGAAATTTTGTTTGGGGACTTGTTCGTAGTTATCCCTCGTGTGGAAGCTCAAAAAGTTAAAACTTCCACTTGAAAATACTGACGAATTCGCTGAAGAATTATGTGGGACTTGTTTGTAGTTATGGTTTGTTTAGAAATGCGGTAGAAATTATGTTTTATTAAATTTTAAATTTTGTTTTGTTAATTTTTATTTATATTTTTAAATTATTTGAATGTACTGATCTTAAAAATAATTTTTTTAAAATAAAAAAATATTATATTAATATATTCCTAAATAAAAAAAACTTTCAACTACATCAATAATATAATCACAATCACAAAGCAGCAAATGTCACTAATCACTAGTGCTCTCACACTAGAAGCTAGCTACGGAAGTTGGATTAGATTTGTAGGGCTTGAGAGGATTCTTGGACCAGCTAGCTTAGCAAGGTCAGTGGCCACTAATAACCTAATATACTCAAACCTAGAACAGTCTAGGAAAGTTCACTAATGGTTTGTCCTCGTATGGAACCGACTAGGGATTGTTCGATGGGAGATTGATGGAGCATGGGATGGTCTTGTCTTGTATGAGAAACGAGTAGGCAAGGTGGGAATCCATGGTGGACCTCTGGAAATCGACTCATTGATATGTTTTACGTGGACATAGTGGGCTATATATCTCTTACCTGCCTTCCCTCATCCTTCAACATTGTGTTCCTCCAAGCACTGATTAGTCTAATTAAAATAAAAATATATACTTGCACAGTGTCGAAATTTGTTGTGATATGCAAGCTTTCTCCATTAATATTTAGCTTATTAGGTTGAATGAAGCCCACACACTTGTGCTTTGATTTGGATCGGAGGAGCAACTTTTGAATCACAAATGACAATGAATGACCGTGCATGTATCAGATTCAAATCTAGAACATTTTAGATTCTGAAAAGACAGAAAAGAAAGATTGATTTATATAAAAAAAATAATCTAGCTACAGTACTCTATTTTTTTTTTTAAAGGTAAGACTCTAAATTTTCTACTTGTATATAAAAAAGAAAATAAAATATTTTGAAAAACTACCGACATTATTATTACAAACACCCAAGTTGGAGAATTTAAGCTCCAGCCCAGTTGAAAATAAAAAAAATTTATTGTTCCCTCCAGAAATGAAAATATTATACAGAGAGCTATATCTAATTAACAGACATTTCTTGAATTCTTACACCTAAAATTTGAACCAGCAGACAACTTTGTATTAAATTCCATCCACATTCCCATAAACAGTATTGTTTTCATTTTTTATGTTCAAATTCAGGCACTACACTGGACTTTACCTTATATAAATCAAATAAATAGTAACATCATGTTGATGTAAGAGAGAGAGAGGATCCATGTAAGTTTAAATCTCATATTTTAACCAAAGGTATGGCATTATTTCATACAACCAGATTAAATTAAGAGGGTAATTATGGTGTTAATATAATGTTGAAGGGTTAGGAAATGAAAATGATTTTGCTGGGCAACGAGCAACCCTACAAATAGTCTTGTTTTATACAACAAGATTAAGGCTAGAATATAAAATATCCATTAATTAATCTATCTAATGAAGAGATCAAGAGATCCAACCTCGCATGTGCTTCATTAACCTCTTGCTAATAAGATACTTTAGCTAATTAATTACTGGTGCGGCTAGGCTTTATAGGAATTAATCATGTCAGTAAAGCCTAACTCCATTATTTTAATTAATTATTTGCAAATTAAGAAATGAGAAAGGGACTCATTGCCTGCCTTATTGTTAATTTAAGCATATTAATTAGAAAAGCTATGAATGGTGGGGTTTCTTAATTGCTCCAAAATATTTTCATAATGGAGAATTGTACTTTGAAAAGCAGAGCAAAAGGCGCTTTGCAAGTACACACATAGTGGAGGAAGCTTTCCATTAATAAATTGCAAGCAATTTTCAATTAGTCACGATCTTGTTAGCAATAGCTTTTAGGATGTGATTGTTTTAGCAATTGGCTTTTGGTAAAAAAAAAAAAAAAAAAAAAAAGAGGAGAAAATTTGAGGAAATATATTCTCACATAAAAAAAAATTAATTAATCATAACATTTAGAAGGGCATGATAGAAAATTAGTTTTTGAGAATATATTATATTAATCATAATATATTCTCAAAAAAATTAGTTTAGATGAAAATGGGCATGATAGAAAATATAAATAAATTAAAAGTTAAGATTTGTTAATTTTTTTTAATAGAAGGGTATGCGTTTGAGAAAAAAAAAGGGTAAAATAATTTTGGCTTTTCATCTCTTACTTGAGGAAAGAGAAAATAATTTAATAAAGGTAAAATATTTTCTTAAAAGGTTTTTCTAGGAAAATTTGAAATAAGAAATTTGTTTGATTAACTTGCCATTAAGGCAATCTTCAAGAGAATAGCCAAATGAAAAATAAAAAAGAAAAGACAATTTTTTTTGGCTTCATCTCTTATTTTTATTATAATAATTAAAAAGCTAAAATAACATTTACATAATTAATAATTTAAATAATTAAGGAGATTATTAAGGAGATGAACTCCCACCATCATTAGAGATCATGTGACTTGTATTTCAACCATTTACATAACATAAAATCCATCTTAGAATTTTGAAAAAAATATATTTAACTATATGAATGTAAAATGTTGGTTTAGATATGCATGCTTATACTTGGATCATGGCTTAGAACTACCATTAGTGTCTCGTGTTTGTAGCTATAGTGTTTTAGGTTTTTTTTTTTACAATTAAAAAACCATTTATTATCATAGAAAAAGTTGTTTTTTAAAGTATTTTTTATTTGAAAATATATTAAAATAATTTTATTTAAAAAAAATTAATTTTTAACATTAACCCATCAAAACAATGTGAATTTACAAAAAAATAATAATTTAAAGCAAATAAAAAAATAAAAATTTTTTAAAGTGTTTTTAAAATATAAAAACAAGTGAGCTTTTATGCTAATGTAACGATTCCTACTATCAAAAAAATCTTAATTCTTGGATTTCAATAAATAAAAAAAATAAATGTTGTGTTTGTAAGGAAAAAGAATGTTAAATTCCTTCTTAAACTTGGCATTTTATGATACATCGCTACCTCCATGAATCATGAAATGTGACACCTGAAATGAGAAGAATCACAATATCTAGCATGAGAAATGTGAATACTTTTTTTATAACGAAAATGCCCCTATTATTTATATTAAATGAAATGATACATCCTTCTTTTTATTAAAAATAATGAAAGTGTTTTAAGTTTAGTATTAAAATCATTGTTATAAAACCTTGTTTAGCTTAACGAGTTAATTTATTTACATGTCGACTCAAGTTTTGGCTTGGGTTGAGTCAAGTAAAATAATTTAATTTTTTTTTTCAAGAAACATTGTTGTTTAAGATTTTATTTTAAAAAAATAAAAAATTAGATTGATTTGGTCAGTTTTCAACCCACAACCCAAGCTTTAGGTTGGGTTGGATCTCATGATTAAAATAATTAATAAATATGTAATTTTACTAGTAGATATATTATTTTACTTGGTTATTATAACGAATGTAATTATTTAGAAAGAAACACATTGCCAAACTAAATTCTTCATGTTCAAGGGTAAAATAATTAATTTGTTTAATTTTCTTATGAATTTTATCCAAATATAATAAAGATAAATTTTTATTTTCAATCAAACACCAATAATATCATATTTTTAGTAACTACATTCCAAACAATCACGTTCTAGGAGGACATTTAAAAAATCTATATATTGCTCCATACAATTTCTATAAGATATAAATCTTGCTACATAATTGTCCTCTTGTAGGATTCTCAAATCCAAGAATCTGCTTGTAACTTTGTGTTACAGATCACTGTGAAGAACTCAGTTCAGCTAGATGAAGCTAAAATATTTTTGCTGGGCCTAATAGCATGGTAGAGGTCACCGATCCGTACTAAGAGCCAGTACAAAAGCCTTCCCTGCCAATGTGGAACCATGCCACCATCCTCCATGGAAATTAATGGAGCTAGGGGGGTGCCATCGTCTTTTACGTTGAGCTAGTAGCTAGGCAAGGTGGGGCCTATTTGGGCTATGGAAATCGACAGGAAATGCATAAGTGGTCACGGTGGGCACCCTTGCTCCCCTAGACATCATCTTTAGTCAACCCACCAGTCCTCCCTTTCATTGCTTGTCGCGAGTGTCTTTATTTTTGTATTTATAAAATATTTTAATTTTTTAAAATTATTTTTTATATAATTTAAGATTGATGTTAAAATTAAAATTTTAAAAATAAAAAAATATTATTTTAATATATTTTTAAATAAAAAATATTTTCAAAAGCCGCCATTGCTACCATTTTAAATACTATTTACATTTTATTTGTGAACATGGAAGGGTACTCTCGCAATTAAAACTCAATTAATTGCTATTTAAAAGTTGTTATATTAATAAATATAATAAAATAATTTCTAATAACAAGTTAATTTTTGAAGTGAGATAAGTTTTTTAACATCTACCGCCGTAAAAGCTCAAAGTTTGATTAGATCCGTTGGATGTGAGAATCAATTAGCATTAAGACTAATCTCTATGTATCACATACGTCTTTAGTTCAGTTGGATGTGAAAATCAATAAGCATCAAGACTAACTTGGTGGACGATAGGACCGGTGAGGGTCCATGAACACCAAGGGAATCAAATAATCGGCGGCGGCTGCAAGTGGTCCTTGTCGGCAAGAATTGCCGTTTGGGACCGGTGTTGGACCCCCAATTCTACGCCATGTCCCTCTTAAGTGCTGATTAGTCAGGCCATTCAGTTTTTATCATCTTCTACCTTTTTATTCAAGGTGGTTTGTCCACAAAATCCAGAAAGACAACCTTTGCATTAATTAATTGTCTACATTTTAACCTCCTCTAATAACATAGCAGTAGCTAGCGTAGTCTGGCTTACGAAAACTTGCCTCGGAATATCCTAATTATTACATAAATTGATAGCTATAAAAGAAAAACAAAATTACACTCTAGAAAATTGCAATTGTTGTATTGTTTTAATATTAAAAGTAACATTTATTCATTTTGAAGATTCCATCACAAAGTAAATTTATCACTTTCAAATATTATTTTACAACCATTTTTCTGAATAATGAGTTAGACAACTAATTTCTTTCTAATGTTAGCAACCCGAAGCATGTTGTTGAGAGTTAGGAACTTTCCACAAGTCATCTTTAATACGACCTTTATAATACCCAGTACTTTAGAGATTGATGAATTCTCCATGTACAGGTATTCACCTTCCATTTTTTATAACATGTGGTCATTATGACAAATTAAAGGTAAAATTAAAAATAGGAGTCGTCATCTATTTTTATGGTAACTAGGTACTCTAACTGATATTTTAGAGATTCTATATAAGGAGTTGCTAATATAATAGAAAAGATATAATCAACATATTCATCCTACTTAAGATAAGCTACTTTATTATTTGTTTTAAAGTGATACGTGTTTGTTATGTTTGGGGATTACCTAAACTTAATGTTTTTATTTTAAATTTAAATTAAAGAGTGGTTTTGAATTTGAACATGAAGATGATATAATCCCTACTTTGACAAAAGACATGCATTAGACCTAACATAAATATGTATTTGTCAATTTAAATATTTAATAATCAACCTTTAATGATAGGATGGAAATAGGTCATCTATTTCTCGGGATAAGCTCTTGATACATATGATAGCCAATATGCCACAACGAATAAAAATACCAAATTATATACCAAGAAACACAAATATGTATCAATCTATTTTATTACTTGATAATCAACGTCCAAGATGACCAAATATACTAGCAATAGGTTAACAAAGTATTTTAATGAATCCCAAGCCAATGTTCTTTTTAGAAATCCTAAAAGAATTAAATATCATCCATTATTTTTCATGGCTGGAGTTGTTATTTTATATGATGCTAGTAAATTATCAGCTATTAAAAGTGAATGCTTTATATGTAATTGATCAAGCTATTTGACTCTTTATTATAATAATACTTTTGTTATGGAGCCATATTTTTTTAATAAATTTAGTAGCCGCTTGGATTTTACCAAAGAAGTTTCCCGTGACTTTGGAAGGAAAACTTGGATTCCAATTTTGTAAGATGTGTCTCAAATTTGACATAGCTTCATCAAACTCAACACCTATTTTAAATACAAGCTTTCATTGTCTCCAAATGTTGAACTTCCTTTGATGATTAATATTAAACCTATTTGAATCATTGATCGAGTCCTATATTTTTTTGCTCCTTTGAAATTGCTATTATTTTCTTGATAACTTTTTTTATGTTAGAAATAATTTAACTTAGTTTGCAAAGAAGCGCCGACCTCCTATCTGATTTTCTTTATTTAAGTACTTATATTGTTTTTTTTTTTCTATTTATGTACTTAAACTCATGAAATTTGATCAATGAAATACCTTTGATAATTTTGTTGTTTGAATGTTAATGCAATAATTAACTCTCTATTAGGTGGGTTTAAATTAAAATCATTTTAATTTTTTCCTTTTATTAGGGATAATAACATATGAAGTACTTATATTTTTGTATTTGAGCACCTATATATATATATTTTTTATTTGAATACTTGTTCTTGTAAGATTTGATCAATCAACTATGCATATTAGTTTTTGTTATGAATATATTTATGCGGTGGTTATCTCTCCATCAATTAGGCCAAGTGTTAGAATTTGACAAAGCCAAATAGCATATGAAGTACTTGTATTGTATGATTTTTTCTAGGATAAATGACTTAATCTATCCTTATATATTTTATATAATTAGACAAATCTCCAATATGTTTCCATGTTTTTAATTGTCTCTATTATTTTCTTGTATAGTTTTCAATTCTCTTATATGTCATTTGTCCAAGTTTTTCATCCAAATTGACCTAATTATATATTTCTTTTAATTTTGGAAATGCCCTTAAACTATATAGTATATTTTATTTTTAAGAAAAAACTACAAATTTTATTTCTTATTTAATGGTTGAGTAATTCTTTTTTTTTTGTTTCTTAAAATGTTTTTAGCAATTTTGAACAATTTTTATATGATATTCTTATATAAGGAAAAACTCAATAAGACATATTGGAAAAGTAGATGTTATACAATTATATAATAGACAATTAAAAATATAGGGACATATTGGAAACTTGTAAGATTATATAATAGACAATTTACCATTTTTTTTATTTGAGCACATGCACTATTTTTTCTAAAAAAAACTTTTAAAGAAAACTAGTAAAACTAACCAATCAATTAATTAGGTGAGTTTGTATTTATGTTACTCTTTTTAAACTTCTATCATTACCTAAAATTAAACCCTAACTAACAAGTAAGAAAAATATTAACTTAAGTAATTAATTAATTAGTTTCATTGGTTTTCTTTTAAATTTTAAATCTTTTTTTTTATTTTTATTTTTTATTTCAATCTCTTGATGGAAAAAAAAGTTCTTGAAAAAAGATGATGTCATGGCTATTTCAAACATATGCCTTTATTTTCATTGAAGATAATTAAAATATCAGCAGATTTGTAATAGAAACTTATGAAAGTAATCAAATCATGATTGATTTATAGTTTGAAAAGTTTAAGGTTAGTATTAACTTAAATAGTTTTTTTTATTATGTTAATTCAGTTAGTTTATTAATATAAATGAACTAATTCTTTTACAAATTTGAGTTGCAATGAAGAATTTTACTTGGATAGAGCTGACAACGCTGTTGTTAGAAGGGTTTAGGAGAATCACACTCGGAAATTAGTAAGATTGAAATCAAAATAAATATCTTTTTATCCAAATGTTAAAATTTAATTTTTCATTTGTTAATTGATAATTTATTTCTACCATAAAGGTTGTTTTATTTTTGTTATGAGGCTCATAAAAAACCAAAGAAATATGCTAAAGAAAAAGAGCTTTTAGGATGGAAAGACATGGTGGTTTGGAAGGATTTCAGATCTCTATATATCTCGGAGGCTGTATGGGTAGAATATATTTATTATGTGACGTCCAAGCATTTCATGCGACGATCACAATCCAAGACTGAGAGAATCGGAATATGCAGATTCATGATTCCATCACCACGCACACTAACGAATTCATTCTATTCGTTTTGCATGTAAAGCAATGGTGATATATATATATATATATATATATATATATATATATATATATATATATATTACATCCATTTTTTTAAAGTGTTGTTTTATATGAATATTTCTCACTTACAATAGTTTTCTCTTGCGGACTATGATTTTTGGACCCAAACCAAGATCTATGAAGCTTTTTGTAGAAATGCACGTGTGAAATGATGACCGTCAAAAAGGGTGTAGTAACTCGTGGATAACCGAGCTCAGTGCTTTATGGTATGTTGGATTTCAACAATTTATTTTCTTAAGTTATTATTATTTTTTGAATTTGCTAACTTTTTTTTCAGGAAACATATAATAGTTGATTATAGGAGAGATACGAGTACGCTCTTTCAACCCATCCAAAACTCGATCTAGAACTATGGTTGGTGGTAGTATTGTCTGGTGGATCCGATATAAATTAGGTTTACGGTATCTTAAACATTACGGCCAAGGACTTGCAGACGACTTAATGTATTTCAATCGTTAGATGCCCAACAATTGATTTCAATCACTCAAACTCTGGAGTTTGAGGCAATTTTAAATCAACGAATTAAAGCTTGGACAACCCATCTTACTACTGAGACTAAATGACTTAATCTTGAGACGCCAAAATCCAAGCGATTGTACATGGAGTTGAAATCACAAATGAGTGGTATATATGCTTCTTTTTGTTGGCCCCTTGTTTTTGACAAAGACACCGCCTCCTCCTCCTTCAACCCCTCTATTCTAGATGAATTGTATTTGAATTGATAAAATTTTAAATATGTAATAAATATTTGGTTTTTATTTTATTTTAATTTAATTTAATTATTTTCTAGTTAGTTTAATATTGTGTGTGTGTGTGTGTATTAATAAAATTACCGATGGATTAAGTCCGTCGGTATATTCCATAGAGTTGGAAATGAATTATCTGGAAATGTCACCGCCCTTTGTTTAATCATTAACGGAATTAAATCGTTGGTAATATTAAAAAATCATCGATGGAGTTACAAATGATCCTTTTTGTCATTGAAATATCATATTCAGCGATAAAAATACCAACAAAATAAAGCGGGTAAATATTTTTTATTTGGTGTGAAATTCATGCCAACAGAATCATTATCTAACTACATAAACGTATTGTCATACTAAAAGTAATAATGCATTAAAGCTTTCATTCACATCATACACTTCATTTATTCATAGATATAAATAGATTTTAGTAGAAGAATACAATGAATTTTTAATATTGACATATAAATAAAGGGTCTAACATTTTATGATGTATCAAATTTTAGTTTCTCCAATTCAAGATATTTACTAAATATTTATAATCAAAATAAAACTTAAAAAAAATTCCATCATTATCGTATTTATAATTTAACATTTTAATATATTTATTTCAGTTTATAAACACATTAAATTTATTTTTAAAATAAAAAATTCCAGATAATTTATGTTATTGTTAATAAAAAACAACTATTCACACATTTATGATAAAAAATGAGATCTCATTATTATGATACAATTTCTGAATTCTTTAATAACATAACGTAAATGTAACTTCTAAGGATAAAACCATAATGTTATTGAGATTGTAGCTGAGAAATTAAAACTCATTCTGCCTGAAGTGCTCTTTTTATCTCTTATCTCTGGTGATTATTCTCTTTTCTTCCTTTTTAATTTTTTTGGTGGGGGATTCTCCCTGTTATAATCCAAGTATGATTAACTACTCCATAACTGCAGTTTTACATTTGAAGTTATATATAGCTTTTGTGCTCTCGTTCTCATTATAGAACAGTGATGAAATTATTATACAAATAATATTTACACAGCAAAATCTCTTTAAGCAGACAACTTTATTTAAAATAAAATAGTTTTGTAGTTGACTTTCATAACCATGACCTTCATTCACCATATATATATATATATAAAAGAATAAACCCATGAATAAAAAAACCATCTCAACCCATGAATAATTTGAAATTGTCAAAGACTACTTAATAACTTAAGTTGTTAGGTAAATGTTCAAGATATAAATTATATTATTCTCTAATACCTTATTAAAGAGAGAATAAATGTGGTAAGATTTCAACTCGTGACTGTTTGTTCATTAAAACTTTGATACCATATCAAAAAACTATTTCGATTCAATAATTTAAGTTATTAATTAAGATCTCAAAATATAATTTATATTATACTCTAATAAAAATAAATAAATTGAAGTAAGTAATGATTTGAGAGAGAGAGACACTAACCCGGCTTTGTTTTACTGTTTTAATTGAATATCTCGCCTTGAACATTGATTGGGACACAAGAAAGGAACTGGGATTTGCAATGGCAAGACTGATTATGATGATAATTAATAAAATAATGAGTTATTAATCGTAAAATGTGAATGCATGCTAGGTAGAAGAATGAAATAATTTCTGTAGGACCTACTTCCTCATATTTTTTTTATAAACACTTGGATTAAAGATTGAATCTAGATAGCACCCTTGATAAATCTAAGAGAGATACACCATCCCATGTGCTTCATCAATCTTATAGTATATTTTTTCGAGTGACTAATAATAAAAGAAGAGCGTTTAGGTAGTCTTCGTGTGAATCATGGATCAGTAAAGCCTACTTCAAGTGGCCTGGTTTATAAAGTGATCATGAACTGGGTTCCTTGCTTCATTGCTTACGATACTCGTATATAAAGCCTAATAATTAAACTTTAATTAAGTATTTAAAAGGGATTGACGAAGATCATAATATTTCTTGATGGGGCTCTTCGTATAAAGTTTAGATTAGGGAATATTTGTGCCCTACGAATAGTGAGAATAGAGCAATGGATGTTTCTTTGCATTTACACACATAATATAAAAGTGATGGTCTCTTTTGGTTGGACAAATGTATTCTTAGGAGAGGTCTTACTTACTTCGACATGGATGTTCACCATGGAAACAATGACACCTCATCTAGGTTGTGGAGCCCAATTGGTCACTGGGTGACACGTCATTGGCAAGATCTTTTTTGACGTTGAAGGTCAAATATACGTGGATGGTGATTTTATCATCTTCCTTCCAGCTCCAGGGATTAAAAGGGAGTGCAGAGTTGATATTTATGCATGAGTGTCCCCTCGTGTGGTGGTCGCATTTTGTATTTTGAGATGATGATTCTCTCTACGAGTTCAAATGGATATAGGCAAGTAAAGTTGTGGCCAAAGATAGCTAGGCAACGAGGCATCTCTTTCATGAGTGTAATGAGAAAGGAAGCGTGCGTGTGATGAGGAAGGGATAAAGTGAGGTTTTCGAAGCTTGTTCCATGGCCTTTTTATCTGCTTTTGGAGGAGACTCAGCATCATATAGAACAATTCCCTTGTTGTACACGGATTACAAAAGGGAGTGGAAAGTTGAAGAGAGCTCTCATCGATAAAAGCAAAATTGGGAGCTTGGATTCTTCCACACTTTTTAATTCCTTTAAATGAACTTAAAGTTTGATAAGATACAAGTGGGCTTTCGAAATCAATCAAAGTACAAAGCTGAGGGACTGCTGTTTATCATTTTTTTTTTTTTTTTTTATGAAATGACTAAACAAGGGGTTTCACCTTCATTGTTGCTTCTTGATTATTGATTGTTGTGTAAAAAATCCTCTTTAGAAGGCTATAGATTTTAGGTTAAACTCATGTTTCCAGAGATTCATTAAAAAAAGCCATATGATACCATTTCGGTCGATCAAACACATATATTTACATAATTTCATTCAATCAAATACATTTAAAAGAAAAAATTGAGTCAGCCAATGGAGCCATTATTATCGATCATTTCTTCCATCCCTCCCTCTCTGTGAAGCTGTAGTCTCCTTTTCAATCTAGACAAACTGTATTCATCTGATTGAAATTAAAAAATACAGATGCTCAATTAATTGAATTTGTAGCAAGGAAGTTCTTTTAACGAAAACACACCATGCAAATCATGGGTTTAGCCTAGATTTTATGTGCAATACTCCACATTTCGAAACAGGCTCTCTAGTATGTGCTTAGAATGCACTTTAGGAGAAGGTTTTATTACGGAGTTGATGGAATTGCCACGCCACTCCAGTAAGGGAAAAAAACAAAAAGAAATTATTACGGCTACAATTACACCTTCCAAACGTCTAATGATGAAAAATCACATACCATTCTGCTTTTTGAGACCGAGTATCCAAAGATACGACTTTCCCGTCTCCATTTTTGTCGTTGATAATTGACATAAAGCTTCCACTAATTTCAAGAAGCAAATTGGTTTTAACCTGATTTTAACTCCTGTCTATTCCAGGACGCTCCTTCCTCTAATGGTATATATTTCAAAGGCTCTGCGAAACATGATTGCCTCTATTGACCCCAAAACAAATCCAAATATCCTTAGCAAGCAAATCCCAATCCAGATTTAATTATTTCCTCTTCTTTTCCACATCTCATTGTCTCGATCGTCCAAGCCCAGTAGAAGCCAATCCTGTGTACAGTGAATCATGAATGTTACTCGTCTATGGACACAGCATTCCAAGCAAGCTTTGAATGTCAAAACTCACATGGTCTATCATGGAGGCCTCAGCCTACCCTCGTTAAGTACAATTAATGGAAATCCATTCCCTCTTAAGAATCAACTACTTCTAGGTCAGAAGTTTTTAACAGCCTTCTTGTATCAACACCAAGGTCTAGGCCGCGTTATCTGCTTTTGCACAAGAGTGGTACATGCAACCCTCTCAAAGCTTTAAAGAATGATTACACACACACAAACACGCTCCTGCACATTATCATATTGCAACCACGGTAGGAAAATAGTAGATGCAATTACGTGAAGAATCAAACACACCAGATTACAAAAATGGCTCTGACTCGTACTTTCATCTCTGCCTTGAAAATCACTGCAGGTTACAAAACAGAAGGCGAGGCAAAGCACTGCTACCAACCACTACTATATGAAAGAACATAGCACTATAAACATAAACATAATAAATCTTGGTGCCAGTAGCCAGCTTTACAGATTATGCATCAGCATCTTGATCGGCTTCTTACCCTGTGACGTTAGGCATCTAGTTAGTCTGCAAGTTGATTTATATCAAGCAAAAGAATGAGAAACTTAACATGATTATTACCTTGGTGAGCGGGAATGAGAGTGTGAGCGGGAGCGGGTGCGTGTTCGGGACCGGGATGGAGAGCGGGAACGGGAATGATATTTTCGAGAGCTCCTACTTCTACTTGGACTTCTACTGGACCTGTGTCTTCTGCAGAAATACATATCATTGGACAAACAGAAAAATACAAGTTCATTTTAAAACAATGTTCTGATCCACAGCAAAGAACACAAAAGGAATACATTTGATCATATATCATAACATGGCTTATTTCACCTTGTCATAAACTGACACAACTATCTCCATCACCTCTAACAAATATCAATTTTGCGGTCTAAACTGATATTGAACATACTTCTACAGACTGTCACAATATGAACACTATACTGATATTGACTAGCCTCGAAGAGGGGAAAAAAATAATGAAAGCAAAAAAAAAAAATGATGTAAAACTGTTGCAGACAATGCAGAAAAAAACAATAACAATAACAATCGGAGTCCTGAGTGTTAAACCAATGTCAAACAGTGATTATCAGCAAAAAAATGCAAGCAAAACTCATGGATTTACAAGATATGTTCCTACATTGAGATAAATTCTCTCTTTTAAAAATACACACAAGATAGATCATTCCCACTCAATATCTCAAACAATCACATAGATGAATAAGCATGTATAAGATGCTACTCAAATTCCTTGAAATAAAGCATGGTAAATACCTTGGCGGAGAACGACTCCTGCTATGGCTGCGACGTCTATATCGACTCAATTGATTTGTTTCTGCAAGTTTCTCTTGCCTATGGCGCTCCTGCTCTCGTTTCTTGGCCATTTCGGTAGCAGTGTCTTTTTTTGACTGCAGATGAGAAAAACAAAAGACTCATAACAGTTAGAAAGTGCAAGGAACCTGTTCCCCTTCCTAAAATCAAAATCCCCAGGCCAGGTCAAACAAAGAGGAAAAAAAAATCAAGTTTCTTAAGCAAAAGCCATCCATTGTCAATGCCACTGATGGATATCAGAGACACATTGAGCTGCACAGCTATAAATACATATAATTTAGGTCATACTTTGTTTGTTTAGCTGCTTGCTCATTATCCTTTTGAGTCTCTCCTGAGGAGTTTCTTTTTTTCTCTCCTTGTTGCTGCTTCAAAGGACCCCCAGAAGTACTTGCCTTCGCTTAATTTTGCTAATCCAGATGATGCGCTGTTCAAAAGGAGAAAATATGAAAATTGAATCAGAAACAAAAAATCATAAATTCATGGAGCAAAGTAAATGGCCAGGAAAGAAGCACGGGCATATATTCAAAGGAAACCATCTAGACATCATATCCATTAAGTTACATATAACAGCTAAAATTCACGAGCATCATGAATATCAGTCCATGCGCAATACCTTACTGCTGGTTTTGATACTTTTGTGCTCTTATCATTTTCAGGGGATACACCAGATGCAGGATCAATATGCAATGCCTCAAGTATGTGACCAGATGACGCCCTGTGGGAAATCACAAGCATTAGACATACCATATTTCAATAGTTGTGTGAAACTTGGAAGCAATTAGATTAAGCCTGTTCCAGGGAAGATAAGAGCTTCAGAAGGAAGCCTCCTTTCCACTCCATCTTGTCAGTTAGGAAGATAACCCTAGAGTGATATATTCTAAACCACAAATGTTTCCTTCAGGTAACAAAATGGGTAAGCTGCAGCACAGTAAAGACTGTCCAATCTATCTTTGCAAGAATTAAAGGTCAAGTGCTCCGACCGGTTCAGCACATCAGCCTGTGATGGAGGAGATGGTGGTGGGAGAATATCCTCCAAGCTTTGGCTCATCCCTGTCACAAGAGCCCCAAATTCGGTGATGTATTCTATCTTAGGAGTCCTTGATTTACTACTGGTGAATTTCATCAAGATGCCCTCCACGAGTATAACGCCTAGAATGTGATGGTGAATATGAGCGTGATCTGGATCTCGATCTGCAAATGCAGAGCAATGAGAAGCATCATTAACATAACATAAAGGAAATTCCAAATGACAGTCTCTGAAAGACCAGATATACCTTCTGGAGCGAGAATAAGCTTCATAAGTTGGACTTCGTCTAGATTCACTGTACAGTAAAGAAAACATCATTATCATAACATAATAGCATGTGTAGTGTTGTCTTCAAATAGAACGATTTCTTATAGTTTTGAGAAAGCAGAAGTTAGCGTTTTCTACCGGTAGGGATCATGATGCAGCCACTCTTGTTCCTGTTGTTCTAGCAGCTTCTCTCTCTCTTTCCCTTTCTATCTGAGAAGCTTTCCTTCTTTCCTTGCGACTCATTTTCCTCTGAAATTAGTAGTTTATACAAATGAACATGTAGTACTTGGATTATTGTTACAAGGAAACAAGAGGAAATTCCAAATGACAGTCTTGCCAAACTTACAATTGCAGGATCGCCTTTGATAACTTCCTTCTGTCTTTTCCTCTTCTTCTTTTGCCTTTTTATCCATGTAAACAAGCCAGCCATACCTTTTCCACTCCAAATTCTTTTGCTATTGTTTCCATTCCTTCATCATTGCTGTCATCGCTCTTAAAATCTTCATCATCATCATCATCTTCATCTTCACTCTTACTGTCATCACCATCTGAAAAATGTGTTTCCTCTTTTCCATCCCCATCATAAGAAAAACCCGACTTGGGAATAAGGACCCCTGCTAGCAGGAGGTTGTTGTGTCTGAGAATTACTGCATTTATGTGTAATAAAACAATTGTAACTAGAGAAGAACACAAATGGCCAAAGCTGGCATTAAAAGGTACACCAAAAAGTTGGACAAAGCCAGATCATCACTAACATAGAACTGCAACAAATTACCAAAAGCTTTAAAAAAAGTAAACCATAATAGATCAGACCCAACTGCATATCAAAGCAAAACAAAAATGATGCA